>OLKM01001725.1:0-52500 GCA_900291075.1 Melanogrammus aeglefinus
TAGGGGGTGGACCTGCCTAACTGCTAGTATGATCATGTATCTGTGGTTATGTAACCCTGGCCCGCTGATGTGAGGGTTAGGAGTTGACCTGCTAACTGCTAGTATCTTATGTATGTTATATGTTATGTAACTCTGGTCAGCTGATGGGAGCTGAGGAATTGTCATTAGTGAAGACATCAGAGCTCTCAAGTTTTGAACTGAGTTCAGTGTGAGATTTTGTTGGCGGTGGCGGGGGGGGGGGGTGGCGGTACATTAATATCTGACTGCATACTAATGTGTCCACAGATATGGGGACTGATGTATGATAGTAAGCATTATTGGCCCTTAGCACTAAAATTCAGAAACACCACTGCCTCAAAAGGATATTGGCCTAAGCAACCAGGTATATACTTTTCCCTGAACATTTAAATGTTGCAAACATACAAAAACATAATTATATATTTATGTGGCATTCAGTCCAATGATTACAATATATCCGTGGTATTCAATAGGCCAATGCTGTGGTAAAGTGTGTAAAGTATGACCAAGTGTTTCTTTCTGTTCAATAGATCTTTATCAATCCCCTGTAGGAGAAATTTGTTAATGTTTGTATCGATAAAACAATAATGGTAAAAAAAAAAAAAAAAAAAAAAACTACTCCCTACTCCCTTCCACCAATGCAAAGCGAACAGAACTGAGTAGGGGAGGGCATAGCCTAACTAGTTTGTGAACGATTCCGCCCGGACATTCTTTTTTTTTAAAACTGTCTCAAAAGAGGGCATGTCCGGGCAAAAGAGGGCATCTGGTCACCCTACGTACGGGTGACAAGATCAAAAATCAAAACCCATTTGATTCCTAACTGTTCCACTGTTAAATAGTGGCGCAAGTACGTGGGCGCCATCCTGGTAATTTCTCTGCCTGAGAAATATGAAGTGTGGTGTGTGAATGTGTGCATGGGTTGAATTGCGTGAGACTTGAGAGCCGTATCTTCTAGACACACATTTGTGTCCATAAAGTAACAATAAAGCTTTTACTTGTCCTTAATATGAAATGAATACACTTTATAAATGTGGGTACTTTTATACGAACTGCTCTTAACCAGATATAATAAATGGTGTGTGTGTGTGTGTGTGTGTGTGTGTGTGTGTGTGTGTGTGTGTGTGTGTGTGTGTGTGTGTGTGTGTGTGTGTGTGTGTGTGTGTGTGTGTGTGTGTGTGTGCATGCGTGCGTGCGTGTGTGTGTGTGCAGGTTGTCTGACTGCCTGATCACACAGGAAGGCTGTTCTTCTCTGGCCCCAGCTCTGAGCTTCCAACCCCTCCCATCTGAGAGAGAGCTGGACCTGAGCTACAATCACCCAGAGTCTCTGGAGGCTGCGCTGCTCTCTGCTGGACTGGAGGATCCACGCTGGAGACGTGGACACTCTCAGGTATGGAGAGGACAGCTCACCACTCAGGACAAAGTCTCTGCAAGGATTCAAGCCGCTGCTAGATGAAGTGGTTTGAAAAGGCAGCTGTCACTCATGTTGTGTAGAAAGTTATGAGACAGCAGATGATGAAGGTGAATGTTTCAACATGCTGCTCTCCTCTCCCCCCGCCCCCCCCCCAGTGTGGAGCACGGTGGAGAGTGGAGGGTGAAACCAGGTCCACAGAGGTGTAAGTGTCTGTTTAGTTTGTTCATCAAGACACACCGCCTGGGACAGAATTCATGCTTGGTCTTACACACACTATTATAATCTCGCATATACACCACTATACTTTTACACACACACTATGATACTCCTTTTAAATGTATGTATGAGAGTGTATAGTATTGTATGTGAGAGAGTATAGTCGTGTATGTGAGAGAGAATAGTTGTTTACGCAAGTATATTATTTAGATATAGAGCTCCTGGACTCCCGCCAGAGCTCTCGGAGTGTTCTAGATTAGAATATTTATAGAACGGATGATATTATGAATCTGAAACTGCGTCGATTTTTCTGACGTCTCTGGTGCTTCCACAACACGTAGAGACCGGTGCGAACGCAGCATAACAAAAGCTCTGGAAAATGGAGTGAAATGACGGCGCAGTATTTCGAGCGCCAGAAACTCTCTCACACACACTACTGTACTCTATCACACACAATTATAATCTCTCACATACACGACGATACACTCTCATTCATACATGTAAAAGGAGTATCATAGTGTGTGTGTGTAAGAGTATAGAGGTGTATGTGCAAGATTATATTAGACCAAGTATGAATTCTGTCCCAGGCAGCCCCTCATAATGTATACATCTATATATATTTATACATGTACACATGTATGTATACATTTATACATATATACAGTGAAGAAAATAAGTATTTCAACTATTTTGCAAGTTCTCCCACTTAGAAATCATGGAGGGGTCTGAAATTTTCATGGTAGGTGCATGTCCACGGTGTGAGAGGATAACAAAAGAGAAAAATCCAGAAATCACAATCTATGTTTTTTTAACAATTTATTAGTGTGATACAGCTGAAAATAAGTATTTGAACACCTGTTCTATCAGCTAGAATTTTTGACACTCCAAAGACCCTGTTAGTGTCCGCCTTTAAAGTCCTCCTCCACTCCAACTCTGTATTATCCTCGAATAAGATGCACCTGTGTGAGGTCGTTAGCTGCATAAGACACCTTGTCCACCCCATACAATCAGTCAGACCCAAACATTCAGCATGGCTAAGAGCTAAGAGCTGTCCAAAGACACCAGAGAAAAAATTGTACAACTCCACAAGGCTGGAAAGGGCTACGGAGAAATTGCCAAGCAGCTTGGTGAAAAAAGGTCCACTGTTGGAGCAATCATTAGAAAATGGAAGAAGCTAAACATGACGGTCAATCTCAATCGGAGTGGAGCCCCATGCAAGATATCACCTCGTGGGGTCTCAATGATGCAAGAAAGGTGAAGGAATCAGCCAGAACTACAGGGCAGGACTTTGGTCAATGACCTGAAAAGAGCTGGGACCACCGTTTCTATGGTCACTGTTGGTAATCACTAAGGACGTCATGATTTGAAATCATGCATGGCACGGAAGAATCCCCTGCTTAAACCAGCACAGGTTAAGCCCCATCTTAAGTTTGCCAATGACCATTTGGATGATCCAGAGGAGTCATGGGAGAAAGTTTTGTGGTCAGATGAGACCAAAAATGGACCTTTTTGGTCATAATTCCACTAAAGCGTGTTTGGAGGAAGAAGAATGATGCGCACCATCCAAGAACACATCCCTTACTGTGAAGCATGGGGGTGGTAGCATCATGCTTTGGGGGTTTTTCTCGCTTCAGGGACAGACGACTTTACTGTATTAAGGAGAGGATGACTGCAACCATGTATTGTGAGGATTTTGGGGAACAACCTCTTTCCTCAGTCAGATCATTGAAGATGGAGTCGTGGCGGATCTTTCAACATGACAATGACCCCAAAGCAACACAGCCAGGAAAACCAAGGAGTGGCTTCGTAAGAAGCATATCAAGGTTCTGGAGTGGCCTAGCCAGTCTCCAGACCTAAATCAAATTGAAAATCTTTGGAGGGAGCTGAAAATCTGTGTTTCTCAGCGACAGCCCAGAAACCTGACTGATCTAGAGAAGATCGATGTGGAGGAGTGGGCCAAAATCCCTCCTGCAGTCTGTGCTAACCTGGTGAAGAACTACAGGAAATGTTTGACCTCTGTAATTGCAAACAAAGGCTTACTCTACCAAATATTAACGTTGGGTGTGTCAAATACTTATTTTCAGCGTATCACACGAAAAATTATTAAAAAATCATAGATTGTGAATTTCTGGGATTTTTCTTTTTAGATTATCTCTCACACAGTGGACATGCACCTACCATGAACATTTCAGACCCCTCCATGATTTCTAAGTGGGAGAACTTGCAAAATAGCAGGGTGTTATTTTTATAAAGTATTATAAATACTTATTTTCTTCAGTGTATATGTATACATGTATGTATGTAAATGTGTATACATGTTTACATGTATGTATGTATGTATGTATGTATGTATGTACTTAAATATACATGTATATATGTACATGTACATGTATGTAAATATATACACATATGTATGTAGACCACTACCATACGTTTATTTACAGCCTGTATGTGTACTTATGAATATTTATTTGTTGGTATGTACAGTATATGTACATGTCTACTGTATATAGTATGTATGTATGAGTACATGTCTATGTATGTATAGTATGTATGTATGAGTACATGTCTATGTAGGCCTACATATAGTATGTATGTATGTATGTATGTATGTATGTATGTATGTATATGTATGTATGTATGTATGTATGTATGTATGTAGTAGTATGTATGTATGTATGTATGTATGTATGTATGTATAAATGTATGTATGTATGTATGTATGTATGTCAGTGGCGGGCCGTGACTTTTACCATGAGGCCTTCGATGCAATCATCCTGAAGTAAACCGCTTTTTAAATGACTTAATAATAGCGTCAGGGTTATTGCCATGTTGATGTAACCACCCAATATAACCCTGACAACTGAACAGGCCTAAGAATAAATGTTTTTAAGCCGAAACAACCACAACAAAACGCACGTAGCCTACCCTAGTCATAAACTGGAAATACCGTCAGATTCTACAATTTCCGACTGTCCGTGAATGCAGCCAAAAATCTTCTGTCATTTAGTAAATACGCTGTAAAGTAAGTGCTTCTTTCCTAGAACCTCTGCTTGATTTAGAGGACTTTTGCAATAAATTCATACATTTTCAATGTTACCAAACAAGAACCAATTCAAAACAATCCCATGTTACTTAAAGTGCGTATTGGAAGTTAGATACTACAGTGAAGAATCATATAGGAAAATACACGATTTACACGATTTTTTAGTTTTTAATAATAAATCTACACTACTAGTGGCATCTTGAGCCGTTTTTGTGATACAATTTTACTTCCGCATCTCAAACGCTCGTTTTCAAGCGTGACGTAGGAATTGGTAGACGGACGTTCTAATCATCATAGACTACATAGGCAACATAACAATGGATAACAGTTTCGGACCACTTCCGTACAATTTTGAGCCAGCTAGCCGTGAGGGAGAACAGCAACCACCTAATAGGGGGAGACACCATGGCAATAGGAGGGAGATAGAGTTGTGGTGTCAGGAGAATCAGTGGAGAATTTGGCAGGTGTCTTGGTGAGTAACTGGCAATAGCTGAGGTTAATATATTAGCTAATGACAGCAAATGATGGCCACGTTTCAATATTTAACAGGCATAACTTACTAGTACCTGATATATATGAATCTACAGGAATGTATAACTCCACACTATCTCTTACATAACTACTACTGGAGGGATAGAGGAGGGCGGACGACGGGTGGGCGAGCAAAGAGAGTGCGCGATCAAACTGATTCCTCGGGTTTGAAACCTGCTAAACCCCAGAATTTGTGAACTTGTTTATTAGTGGAATGGACTTTACCAATTTATATAATTGAAAACATTAAACATTTAAATACATTAATGGTAGCAATATCAGAACTCAATGATTATTTTTTCTATTGTAATTTACCTTATTAATACCATTTACAATATCACCCTTTTGGAATGACCAAGTTACCTGGTCGATAATGTGTTCCCTATCCTAAAGGCAGTATCGTATAGTATAGTAAGTAATAGTATATAGTAGTAGTAGTATAGTACATTTCGAATAGTTGAATCTCCGACCGGTCCGTGATCTTCACTGGCGCGGTGGCTGAGCCCGAAGCTGCGGCTGGAGCGGCATGAAATTGAGGGAATAACACCGGCTTTCAGCCTCACTCTTTTCTCGCTCCGAAAAACCCATCTTGAACTTCATCATGTCCCAGGAAACATAGTCCTCAGGTCTAATAGTGAGAGCCGCGCAAATGAACGAGTATTTGGTGACAGAGGCGAAAAAAAAGTCCGTTCTCTTCACCTGAACACAATGCACCCAGGCTCGAAAGCCTGCTCCATCCTTTCTCCGATCGGGGAAACTGTGAAATCGGTGATGGTCGGACAGGAGGTCGGAGTTGGAACAACCCCCACAGATACAAAACCTCATCTCGCCGATTAAAAAACCCCCAAAAACCGAATATGGTGAATTCAAGACCGCTCACCGCGGTAAAAAAGGCTCCAGGGGGTCATAAAGGCAGCGCAGAAAATCGCCGCGCTGCCACTTCCCCTCTCTAGATGAAACTGCAACAGCTCACGCTGCCTAAAAAAGCTAAAATCCGTCCTGCCATCCACACCCCGGCCACAAACTGTGTTGAACTACTGCCATCAGGCAGGAGATACAGGTCATGGAAAACCAGAACAAACAGACTACAAAACAGTTTTATCCAACAGCCATAACCTCACTAAAATGTTGCTACCCGAGCAGCATGGTGGTTTGTGTATCACATCTGTGTAGGCACATTTATAAATGTGAATGTTTGTGTGTGGGTGTGTCTTAGTGTGTTTTTAGTGTACTTAGTTGATTAGCTTTTATAGTTTTTTATTGATTTATCTATTTATACGTACTACCTCAATGTGATGTTTTTTACTGAACAAGGACTGCACTTAATTTCGTTGTACTTGTACTGTTACAATGTTACAATGACAATAAAGATTCTATTCTATTCTAACTACTCACAACTACGCATAGAGCTGAGGCAGCAACAGCGACCGCGTCTACCAATTCCTACGTAATATGACGCATCACAGTATCACATTAAAAAACAAACGGTTTTTGAGCCTTGCTCAAAATAGTCACTTTAAAAACTGAATTTTTTGCGATATATATTTTAACTGATAAAATCCTGCATTTCCATTTCAAGGGCAATTTTCAAGAGATGTATGTATAAATATTTAAAAAACATTAACTTCCAAAACGCACTTTAAACAAACACAGGTTTTTTGTTTTTTTTAAAACCAAATAATATTAATATTAGACTTGTACAAATCAACCAACAGTGCGATGTTTGTTTGAGAGCTGTTTCCATTCTTACTTGCTCATTGAGTTGAAATCAACTCGGGTGTCCCTGAATGTCTTCAACAAGACTGTTGCATGTAAGTGGCCCGCCGTACTTTGGTGTCTCAATGCCGACTTTTTTGTAAGACAACTCAGGTTGGAAAACCCACCGTGGCTCCAAACACCACAATGATCCGTTGCAAATAACAAGCATTCCCAGCAATACAGATTACAATAACCACTTGACGCTGTCAGTCCACTATACCTCTCGTAGTTGCTGGATTAAAAGTGCCGCACAAATCCTTTGCCCGGCTGGGTCAAAGCAGCTAGCAGCGGTGTTGGTCGTCCCTGTTTCACAAGTCGGCCGCAATATCCAGTCCTTCTCCTCTGTCATCCATTGTAATAAAAGTGAATTTAATCAAAAAAATCGAACCTAATGATCTATATAATTTCGCCGCTAACTAGTTGTAATTCCTTTTGTTTCCTCCTGATGGCGCCAAACACCAAGGCCAGCTAGAAGGCCTAGACGTGTAAAAGGATGAGCCTGGTCTCACAGGAATCCGTGAAATGACTACGGACTGTTAACTCAAAATCGTGGATCATTACGGGAGAACATCACAAAACACCTCGCCAAGTGCATGGATTCCCGTAATAGCGCACAGACACAGATCTCAAGTTTCACCGAGCGAGTCAACCTAGTCACACAGGAATCCGTCAAATGACATAATCATATATAAATATATATAATATATCACCTATATGTCAGGATTGTCGTGCTCTTGCCCCAACCGTTAATCTATTGAATTCGTGTCCCAGAGCACGGTTGCACCTTTTATCGTCTTCCACAGAACGGAATGTCAAACCATTCATTTTGAGTTAAGCGCCGTGGTCCAACTCGCTCGGTGAAACGGGGATCTGTGTCCGTGCGCATATTACGGAAATCGGTGGTGTCCGTACATGATCCACGGATTTTGAGTTAAGCGTCCGTAGTCATTTCACGGATTCTTGTGAGACCAGGTTGAACAGGATACACCCAACTCGGCATACCCGAAATCTGATTGGTTGAAGAACATGTCAATCAACAACATAGTCCCCCATTAGCGTCAACAGCGAGGGGAAATAATCTGATTGGATAATAGATTGGCCTATATATTATTATCGCGCCGCAGGCAACGCAACTGAAGGTAAAACAAATAAATACGTTTTTACACTTAGGTGAACAAACTTATTAAAATAGATAGAATGAATGAAAAATATATAACACAATCAAACATGGCCGATAGCAAAAAAAAAAAAAACAATTTTTGTTTCATAGCCCGTTTTCCTCCTTCCTCTTGCTGTTGTTCAGTTCCAGCTGCTCTGAGCATAGTCTCCAGAAAAGACCGTTTCATTTGAAATACAAAATATATAGGCCTAATTAGGCCTCTGCGCGCGATCTGTTTTGCCTCGGCCGCGGTGCCCGTGGTTCCAGGGCTGCGGTGCCCACAGTTCCAGGGCCATTCATTCATTCATTCATTCACGGGGGACACACGGGATTGCCGTGGCCGCGCTCGCGCTCACGGTGCCCGCGGTTCCCGGGCTGCAGTGCCCACGGTTCCCGAGCCATTCATTCACGGGGCACGGCGGGATACGCGGGAGTGCAGGGGCCACGGCTGCGGTGCCCGCGGCCAGGGCACGACGGGGTAGGCCTACGTGGCAGCCAGGAGACCGCACCGCGGTCACGGTGAATGAATGTTCAATCCAACCATTTCTTCAACTCTCTCTCTCTCTCTCTCTCTCTCTCTCTCTCTCTCTCTCTCTCTCTCTCTCTCTCTCTCTCTCTCTCTCTCTCTCTCTCTCTCTCTCTCCCCTCCTCTCTCTCTCTCCTCTCTCTCTCTCTCTCTCCCTCCCTCTCTCTCTCTCTCTCCTCTCTCCCTCTCTCTCTCCCTCCCCCTCTCTCTCTCTCTCCCCCCTGTCGTTCTGGAAGTATAATTGGGTTTATTACAGTGATGGGACAGTGCTGTTAGCCTGTCCCATCACTTGCATGTCATGAATATTCATTAATATTTAATTGATATTTTTTCCCCAAAAACCGACTCAGTGGGCATTCATTGCTATTAGTGACCCGCCGCAAAATCAATGAAAAACGATGCAATGACACCTTTAAGCAATATAACACGAGTGTGAGTGGGGTTGTTTATTTAATTTTGTTTATTTGGGGGGGGGCAGAGGATCAGGGTACGTCAGCGGGTTGTTTGCTCAAAAAAGGTTGAGAACCACTGGTCTAACACCAACCTGCTCCTTAAAGACCTGTCTAACACCTCCTTCTTAACGACCTCTCTGTTCTGTCTGACCCGTCTGGTTTTGAAATGTGCAAAATTTGAATGTTTCCTGTGTAAAATCCCTTTTCTGACATCTTCCTCTTTTTCACGCGATGGCTTCACTCTTCTTTCACTTCCACACTTGTGAAATGTGCTTCGCAACAAGTGTGTTTGTGTTTGTGTTCAACTCTTCAACCTGTTTTCTTGTGGATGACCTAATCATTATTCTGTTAATAACAACGACACAAATAAACAGTATTTCCAAATGCTGTCCATTTTACCTCTTTGGAAATAGTTTCAGCTCTTCACAACAAGAGCGGATGGCTTTCAGTTCCAGATGGGTGTCCAGTCGTCTGGCCCAGGTGACGATCCCCTGGACTCTCTGAAAGGAGCAGAGGGAGTTAACCCTAGCACAACAACATGCTGCTGCTGGGGTTGATCACCAGCCTACCGTCCGGATGTCCAGTTCACTCTTAGAACTGAGGCGTCCCTCTTCCAGTTCGTAGGATTTCCCCTCTCTCCAGAACTCTTTTTCCATTTCAATAATTTTCCCAAGGGAAAATCTCAGGTCGAACTAATGGACAGTGGAAACAGAAAAATATGGCACACATATATTATGATAACATGTATACGTTAGAACTATAACTTACTTTAATTAATGTTATTTATATTCTTCCAGCATGGAGTCACGTTAAATGGAGAACACTTTTATTCAAAGCAATGAGATAATAAGCCTTGTTAATAATGTGCGTATTTTATATTCAGGGCATTTAACAGCCGCTTTTATCTAGAGCGACTTACAATGCAAGTAGATTTGTCAGAAGAAATAAACTTTAATTTGAAATTGACTGTCAGTAGGAGTTAACTGATCACTAAATCAAATCCCACTGCATGTGGGATTTGATTTACGATACCTAGCAACGCAGTGGCATCGGAATCGCTTCCTGTCCTTAAGAAACCCCTTAAGACCCCAGCGTCTGAGAGAATCTCATCAACTGACAATGTTTTTAGCTCTTAGGTCAAATGATACCAGGAACAGTGTTGCCAGATTGGGCCATATTTTGCACCCAATCTGGCAACCCTGGCTGCAGCAACCGCTTCCTGCAGCTCTTTGGCATTCTGCATGGTCGAGTGGCACTTTGTGAGGCTACTCCATTCTAATAGAATGTTTTGATTGACCTCAGCCTGTAAATATCCTCAGTGATTCCCAGCCAGGGTTGCACAGGACCTACAGATTAACCCTGAAGCTAAGATGTAGGGTTAGGGTTAGAAATATCCACCTGCGTTTTAATGTCCTTGGCCACTACAACTTTAACAATGACGCTGAACGCTAATCATAATCTAGTGCAAAGGAAAATATTTGGGTCCAGAATCCAACTGTGCTAAATGGCTAACCAGGAGGAGAGAAAAGCAAAGCCATGCTGCCCCCTGGAGGACAACCGCAGTACTAAACGAATCAGAGCCCACCTGGAGCCGGCTGCAGTACTGGTCTCTGAGCTGATCGAGGAAGGCCTCATCCAGGATCAGCTCCATGGACTCAGACTTCATCTCTGGATGGAGGCGCGGGCTACCCATGATGTTCTCACTGAAAGGAAGGAGGAGGTTTTTCAAAAGAAAAGCACTGCCATGTTTGCCCCATGGGTTCGACCTCCTGTCTGTCTGAAGGGTTAGACCTCCTGTCTGTCTGAAGGGTGAGACCTCCTGTCTGTCTGAAGGGTGAGACCTCCTGTCTGTCTGAAGGGTGAGACCTCCTGTCTGTCTGAAGGGTGAGACCTCCTGTCTGTCTGAAGGGTGAGACCTCCTGTCTGTCTGAAGGGTTAGACCTCCTGTCTGTCTGAAGGGTTAGACCTCCTGTCTGTCTGTAGGGTGAGACCTCCTGTCTGTCTTTAGGGTGAGACCTCCTGTCTGTCTGAAGGGTTAGACCTCCTGTCTGTCTGAAGGGTGTAGACCTCCTGTCTGTCTGTAGGGTGAGACCTCCTGTCTGTAGGGTGAGACCTCCTGTGTGTCTGTAGGGTTAGAGGCCGTACCTCTGGTAGGAGGTCAGGATCCAGTCCAGCAGGCCGTAGAGATCCTTCAGCTCCTTCACTTGGGGCTGCAGCTTGGTGACGTGCTGTCCCACCTCCACGCAGGCCGTAGAGATCCTTCAGCTCCTTCACTTGGGGCTGCAGCTTGGTGACGTGCTGTCCCACCTCCACGCGGTGCGCCCCGACGTAGGCGCTGAACACCTCGAAGCTGGGCGGGTAGGCCCACCGCAGGTCCCTCTTCACCTTCTCCAGGTCCTGCACGAGGGCCTGACCCAGCAGGCCCAGGTGCACCCCCAGCCAGGCGGGGCACTGCTCCGGGCCGTCCAGGGGGACACCGGCCACCAGGGCCCGGACCCCCTCCCTCACCGCCTCCCTCCATACCCCCCTCCACCCCCCCGGCGCCCCCAGGCCCCCCGGCTGCCCCTCCCGCCGCTCCTCCTCTTGCACGATGCGGGCCACGGCCAGCAGGAGGCGCGGGTCGCTGGCGTCGCGCACAACGGTCTTCAGCTTGTCCCTGAGCGCCCGGTAGAGGAGGTGCAGGTCCTTCTCCTTCTTGCACAGCTCCATGGAGCCCTCCTCCTCGCCACACTGAGCCCCTGGAAGTCCTGCCGCAGAGACAGGAGGTTCAGATGGGCCTCCTCCAGGATCTCCTCCTCAATCAGCTTGTTGATCTCCATCACTGAGAGGAGCAGAGGAGCCGAGAGGAGAGAGGAGCAGAGGTAGATAGGAGCACAGAGGAGCAGGAGGAGAAAGGCAATGGGAGGAGGGAAGGGGCAGACAAGGAGATAAAAGAAAGGTGGAGAGGAGCCGATGGGAGGAGAGAGGGGGAAGAAGGAGGAGAGGAGAAGATGGGAGGAGATGGGCAGGAGAGAAGGGAGAAAGAGAGAGAATATGAGCTAAAGAAAACCAGTATGGTTCTCTCAGGTTTAGTTAATCAGTGAGTCAGGGG
This sequence comes from Melanogrammus aeglefinus, assembly GCA_900291075.1. Taxonomy (NCBI): domain Eukaryota; kingdom Metazoa; phylum Chordata; class Actinopteri; order Gadiformes; family Gadidae; genus Melanogrammus; species Melanogrammus aeglefinus. Next base: position 12,209 of record OLKM01001725.1, read on the forward strand.
GGGTCGGCTTAGCTCAGGAGGTAGAGCAGTTGTCTTGTAACTGAATGGTTGGTAGTTTGATAACTGCTCCTGACGAGCTGGCTGTCGCCTTGCATGGTTGACTCTGCCGTCGGTGTGCCAATGTGTGTATTAACCGATGCAAGTCGCTTTGGATAAAAGCGTCTGCTAAATGCCCTAATTGGAATTGTAACTGTACAGGAGCAGAGGGGGATGTCTAGGGAAGGACTTATAAACGGAGACTATCACTTACTGTCAGCTGTTGTTGGCTAAACAGGACTGAACAGGAGTTGTTTACACAAACAACATAGTTCAAGCTCTTTGCTATCACACCAACCCCATTCAGTGGGTCTAGTCTCTAGACCCACTGAATCGGGAAATTTGGATTTGCTTTAGCAATATTTAGTAATGGGTTAGGCTTAGTTATCTAACTGTCTTTCAACAGTATTATTAGATAACTATTACCCAAAGAAGAACACCTTTAGAACTGTGCCTAATAGGAAGAACACCTTAGAACCATACCTAACAGGAAGTGATACCTTTAGAACCATACCTAATGGGAAGTACACCTTTAGAACCATACCTAACAGGAAGAACACCTTTAGAACCATACCTAACAGGAAGTATACCTTTAGAACCATACCTAACAGGAAGAACACCTTAGAACCATACCTAGCAGGAAGTACACCTTAGAACCATACCTAGCAGGAAGTATACCTTTAGAACCATACCTAACAGGAAGTATACCTTTAGAACCATACCTAACAGGAAGTATACCTTTAGAACCATACCTAACAGGAAGTACACCTTAGAACCATACCTAGCAGGAAGTACACCTTAGAACCATACCTAGCAGGAAGTATACCTTTAGAACCATACCTAACAGGAAGTATACCTTTAGAACCATACCTAACAGGAAGTACACCTTTAGAACCATACCTAACAGGAAGTATACCTTTAGAACCATACCTAACAGGAAGTATACCTTTAGAACCATACCTAACAGGAAGAACACTTTTAGAACATAACCTAACAAGTAGAACACTTTTAGAACCATACCTGACAGGGGGGTAGGAAGGACCTCGGGAAGTGTGTAGAACTCGGGTATCTCCTCCCTTTGGTCAACCACCTCCTTCTTCTTCTCCTCCTCCTCCTCTTCTGGGAGCTCTTGCACCTTCTCCCCTCGCTCCTTCTCCTTCTGCTCCTTCTCTTTGTCTTTCTTGCTCATCCGCAGGCTGCGGCGCATCGAACTAAAGCTGAACAACCCATCCGGGGACGCCATCTCTACGCAACACCGTCATCCACCAGTTACTTCATCATTCACTTATCATTCATTTAGCATTCACCAATTATTCTCAGATTCATTCTACAGTGAGTTCCAGAACGTTATACTATTGTTCCAGAACATTATACTGGAGTGTTCGAGAACGTTACACGAATGCACTCAAGTTTTTTCTAGAATATCCAACCTGGTTGTGTTTTAGAATGTCTGAGTCCTTTGCCCGGCGTCTCCCCAGTCACTCCATCTTCCTGCTTCTGGAACAATCCACTGCTGGTCTTCAAAGGGGACGTCATGGTAGAATCGCCACTCAAGCCTGGGAAACAGAAAGCATTCTGGGAAGGTCTAACTGACTTGTCTGCATGTACGTTTTATACACAAAAGGATCGGAGCTGGATAACAAGGACGAGGTGGTCACTCAGGTCCAACCTGTATCGCCTAATTCAGTCTTCTTCTTCTTGTCCTCCTCCTCCTCCTCTGGGAGCTCTGGCACCTTCTCTCCTCGCTCCTTCTCCTTCTGCTCCTTCTCTTTGTCTTTCTTGCTCATCCGCAAGCTGCGGCGCATCGAACTAAAGCTGAACAACCCATCCGGGGACGCCATCTCTACGCAACACCGTCATCCACCAGTTACTTCATCATTCACTTATCATTCATTTAGCATTCATCAATTATTCTCAGATTCATTCTACAGTGAGTTCCAGAAGATAAACTGGTGTTCCACAACCTTATATTGGTGTTCCACAACGCTATACTGGTGTACCAGAACATTCAACTAGTGTTCCACAAGATTATACTTTAAGGATGCGTTACTAGAGTGTTCTCGAATGTAATACAATAGTTATAAAAAGGAGACTAGAGTGTTTGAGAACGTCATATGAATGCACTCAAGTTTTTGTTGTTTTTTCTAGAATATCCTACCTGGTTGTGTTTTAGAATGTCTGAGTCCTTTGCCCGGCGTCTCCCCAGTCACTCCATCTTCCTGCTTCTGGAACAATCCAGTGCTGGTCTTCAAAGGGGACATCATGGTAGAATCGCCACTCAAGCCTGGGCAACAGAAAGCATTCTGGGAAGGTCTAACTGACTTGTCTGCATGTACGTTTTATACACAAAAGGATCGGAGCTGGATGACAAGGACAAGCTGGTCACTCAGGTCCAACCTGTGTGCGCTGCTTCGTTTTCGGTAGAGCAAGGCATGAAGAGGTTTAATGCTTTTCTTGATAACAGAGTAAATAGATCGGCTGAGTGTCAGTTACCACAGCAAAAAACGAATTATCAATGCTCCTTTTTAGGCTAACAACAAAAATATAGGCCTACATAAATATATGCAAAAATATAAATATTAAATAATAATATAATATAATATAATATAAATAATATAAAAATTTAAATATATAAGTTAACGTTTTTCACAGTTGTACAGTATAGCATACAATGTAGTTTGGTCTGGTCTGCGAATGTTTTCATTAAAATTAAACTTGGACGGATCTTACTACGGCCGAAGGAACTTCAGGGGAGGACTATTCAGGCTCGGGTCAGGGCCGGAGGAAGCAGAGGAACCTTCTCCCGCTCCAGGACCCTCCATCTGCACAACGTTGGATCGGAGGAAGCCACCGAACAGCCCATCATTTATAAACGAATGTTTACATAGATTCATGTGACAGTGTTTACCTAGTGATTTCAATCACCAACAACTACAAATATTTTGAACATCACAATTCATACTCATTCTGGAAACCGTTTCTGAGACAACGTGGCACATTTGTTTCCATTTTTCGATGATAAAAACATTTACTTGAACGCGAACAATGTGAACAGTTTAAAAAGCTCCTCTACGTCCACCCAGAGCCACGCCCCCAGGTGAGAGGCGAGCAGGTAAGACGAAAGTACAGTTAGAGGATTAGGAAGTTCACCGGTCCGCTTTCGAGTTGAATTGTGTAGATTAAAAAGAATACGCTTTACAATCCACGGAGCCAATCACAGGGCGAAATAATGTTGCTTCGCTTCAACGATAAAAAACACAGTTACGCAAAGTAAAACTCAAACTTTACAGACACTATCTCACCGCGCAATCAATGTAGGCATTTACAATGTCGACCTCACATATGGACATACATACGGTTTTTAGATACAATCGACTTACTTGTGTGACACCGCAGTAAGTAGAGCCAAGGTTTCCAAAGCCCTTCGTGCAGCGAACTGGTCGACCAACCTGCTTTCACTGTCTTCACCTACTCACCTTGACGAGGTACTACCGCAGGGTGGAGCGATCCCTGCTATGTTGAGAAACCCTTTTGGTTTTTTTTCCCCCACACAAAACAAGTCTATGATAAGAACACGATCCCCTTCGGACCTGCGCGTATATCAGAGGAGGAGTTAAATGGTTAATCAGTGAACACCACTGTGCTGGTTGGGTTACCTTCCTAGAAGGGATTTAAATGCACAACAAACTAGTAAGGACAGTGTGTCTAGCGGCTCAATACTAGTCCTGCACCAAAGCAAAGCTTTTTGTCGTGAAACACTCTGGTCAGCGTTCTGCCCTACAACACCTGTGGGGTGTCCCAAGAACGGAGGCTTAACAAACACTGAGTTAACGCTGAACTCTAGGTCGATTGACCCTGTGCCGACTAACCTGAGTTAACAACCCTGAGTTAAGGTTGTGCGCGTCCACGCCAAACCTAAAAATAGGCTACATGATGTAGGCTATGGATCATTGGAAACCCTGATCGAAATGGCGAAACGGGCCGCTTATTTCAATGAAATGGAACTCCAGGTTCTCCTGGAGAGCTGTGGCGAGGAGAAGGACATTATCACAAGAAAAGGGAACGCTAAAGCCTCTGCAACCCGGAGAACCAAAGCCTTTGGGTGCTGTTGTGCATCGCATCCACTGGGAGGCGATGTCCGACACCTTTAAATAAAAATATATATATGTAGGCCTACCTGTATTATAGAGAGTCCAGGGTCTAAATCTATATTTCATTGAGTAAAAATATATAGGCCTATGTATGAAAGAGAGAATCACATTTCTATATCATCTATGTTTAATCGTTTTGTATTGTGTTATATAGGTATTGTATTTGATTTTATATTATTTGATTTTATAATATTTTACTGTACAGTATATAGTATTTCATTGGATACTAATACATTTCTAAATATACATTGATTGTACATTATTTGATTGTACAGTATTTAAGTGCATTTCCTTAAATACTATTATTTGAGTGTGTTTGATTAAATATTATTTCTTATAGTAGGCCTATTTGATTATATATTATATTTGATTGTAAAGCATTTGATTGGTATCTTAATGTATCATATTTTTCACTTGGAGTACCACCTCTAAGTGGTGTTAGCCTGCTAGCTACCCACGCTACGCCCAGACCAACAGCCTGCTCTGCTGCTATCGATCCCAGTGACCCCCCCTCTCCACAGGTGGGGGGCCGGTTGAGCCGACCACCCTGAAGCATCTACCTAGCTCGCTCGCTCTCTCTCTCTCTCTCTCTCTCTCTCTCTCTCTCTCCTCTCTCTCTTCTCTCTCTCTCTCTCTCTCTCTCTCTCTCCTCTCTCTCTCTATCAAGTTAGAGGACCCGTTTGAAGCCTGCATGTGAGGAGATGAAAGTGGTCGACACACTTCAACATCATCAAAACCAACCTCATCCTCCCCCCTCCCTCTCTCTCTCCCTCCCTCCCTCTCTCCCTCACTCTCTCCCTTCTTTAACCATCGCATCACCTTCATTTAGCTGACATCACCTTATATATAAGTTGATTCAGCAACAGAGATGCAACAGAAATACCCTGTATCATTGGAGTTCACAAATTCATAAAATAACCAAGGCAACTTCTTTAAGTGCTACCATATAAATACTTAGATATAAAATAATATAAGTACCATATAGAAGCATGGGATAGAGGAGATCCCGGAGTTACTTTGACATTGTTTAACCTCTTATTGCATCCATAATGTTAAAAGACAGCCATACTGTCATCAGTACATTTCTGTATTACTGGGTCATTCCTCTGGATAGTAGTAGGTGCCCAAGGTAACTTGCCCTATAGTTCCCTCCTGCACCACCTTCCTGCTCCACCCTCCTTCCTGTTAACACTTCCTGCTACACCTTCCTGCTACACCTACCTTCCTTCTTTCTACACCTTCCTGATCCATGGAAGTTATTTCTAAGTATGTTGTTCATAATTGTTGTACAGATAAAGTGTGGAGAATTTTACCTGTAGAGAAATTCCTCAATCTCAAAACTGAAACATTAAAAAAAATCATAACATGGTATTAGGATTTTGAGAATATTTATATTTATGTAATTATCAAAGCATTTAATCGTTAAATAAATAAATAAATAAATAAATACAAATATCTTTCAAAGGTTTTACATTTAAATACATCTTCTATTCTGTCTAGAGTTATTGCTCATAGATTTCGAGAAACAGCTAAAAGAAATACATTCACTTTGACAATAATACATATAACACTGTAGACATACTGGTACGGAAATGCACTGACAAGATATATAGCCTCATAACTGTGTGGTATCCCTTTAAAACATCTGATGATGACACGTTGAAAGTGGTTTCTAAAGCACATGTGGTTTGGAGATCGCCTGCGTTTGGCACACATGGCTGTTCTGGCCGAACAACTGCTCGGCCAGAACACCACGTGTGGGGAGGGAAGCGACTGGGAGTTAGGACGAGGATGGTGGGTAGATAGGGTTGACATTAACCAATGAGTGACAACTGAATTAGATTCATCAGCTCACCATGTCATAACGTGTGTGTCCCTGCGGAATTGTGCCATGAAATACGACTTGAAGGAGTCTTGAAGTCTGTCCATCTAAAAAAGAGTTGTGCAAGTCAAGACAATTGCAGTTTGCTTGCTAAGTTTAAGTCTGTGAAAATACATATTTAGAATTACTTCACACCCAAAAATTAGAGGGAGAAAGTGACAGCATCACTTTCTCCCTCTAAGCGCTGCTGGCTCCGTGAGCAGTTGATGTTAACGCTAACACTCTGGTGCTGTTGTTTGTACGGCGACACAATCAACTGATCTGCTCCTCCTCGAGCTTCCCTGCCTCACACCACCTCAATGTAACTTTAGTGTTTTTCAACAACCTGCGTCTTTCATGACTTGCAAAATTCTCTTTGAAAATGGACAAAGTTCATTTGTAATTTTTCAAACTGGATTAAAATGTGATATGTCCTGGATTACCGTACATATTTTTAACAAAATCAGGGGGGGACGGGACGGGAGGGACTTCTAGGATAAGGTTTCGAGGTTAAGCCTAGGTTAGGTTAAGGTAAGTTTAGCTAGGTTAACCCTCAGTCAGGGGCCCCCGTGGCTCTCTGGTGTAACGGTGATGATGCTGTCATCAGCATAGTGTCATGGTAATGACGACCATTCGAGAACATGATTCTGGGACCAGGGTCAGGTTCCCCGTGAAGTTACTACATACGAAATTATCCTAAAAACAGCAAGATTTACGCCTTTGTCGACCGCAAGATCACCAGACTGGGGAAAGTTTGGCCATATTTAAGTAAACTTCACATAAAACTCAAAAGAGTAATTCATGGGAATGTGGTGAACGATGAGTCGGCCAGGAAGGAACAGCTTTCTTCGCCTGTGCATTTTCCCCTAACCCTAACAGTGAGTTGTATGGATGTATTTGATCCATTTACAACACATGTGTGTGGAAGTTGTGTTTGATGGTCGGGTGGGCTCCACGGTCTGGGGAGATCAGGGTTAGGTGTTTGATGGTCGGGTGGGCTCCACGGTCTGAGGAGATCAGTCTGTCTCCTACTGGTCTTCCCCAGGTGGATCTGGACCCTCGATCACAGCTTCACCTGGAAAACAGAGGTCCTTCTGCTGACACACGGACAGTCAGAACCCTAACCTTAACCCTGACCTCCTAATGCTGAAACCAAACCCCAGGACCATAAACCTAACCCTAGCCCCAGGAACAGAACCCTATCCCTAACCTAGCCCCAGGAACAGAACCCTAGCCCCAGGAACAGAACCCTAACCCTAACCTAGCCCCAGGAACAGAACCCTAGCCCCAGGAACAGAACCCTAACCCTAACCTAGCCCCAGGAACAGAACCCTAGCCCCAGGAACAGAACCCTAACCCTAACCTAGCCCCAGGAACAGAACCCTAGCCCCAGGAACAGAATCCTAACCCTAACCCTAGCCCCAGGAACAGAACCCTAAGCCTAACCCTAGCCCCAGGAACAGAACCCTAGCCCCAGGAACAGAACCCTAAGCCTAACCTAGCCCCAGGAACAGAACCCTACAGCCCCAGGAACAGAACCCTAACCCCAGGAACAGAGCCCTAACCCTAACCTAGCCCGAGGAACAGAACCCTAGCCCCAGGAACAGAACCCTAACCCTAACCTAGCCCCAGGAACAGAACCCTAGCCCCAGGAACAGAATCCTAACCCTAACCTAGCCCCAGGAACAGAACCCTAGCCCCAGGAACAGAACCCTAGCCCCAGGAACAGTACCCTATCCTAACCTAGCCCCAGGAACAGAACCCTAAGCCTAACCTAGCCCCAGGAACAGAACCCTAGCCCCAGGAACAGAACCCTAGCCCCAGGAACAGAACCCTATGCCTAACCTAGCACCAGGAACAGAATCCTAGCCCCAGGAACAGAACCCTAACCCTAACCCCAGGAACAGAACCCTAACCCTAACCTAGCCCGAGGAACAGAACCCTAGCCCCAGGAACAGAACCCTATGCCTAACCTAGCACCAGGAACAGAATCCTAGCCCCAGGAACAGAACCCTATGCCTAACCTAGCACCAGGAACAGAACCCTATGCCTAACCTAGCCCCAGAAACAGAACCCTAGCCCCAGGAACAGAACCCACCCGAGGAACGGAACCCTAAACCTTACCCCAGAAACAGAAGCCTAAGCTAACAGAACCCTAAACTAGCCCCAGAAACCAAACCCTAATCTACTCCAGGAACAGAACCCTTAACTTACCGCAGAAACAGAACCAACCCCAGGAAGAAAACACAACTAATGCACCATGTCAGCTAACATCCCTCCCTTCCATATTTTCCTCCTTCCTCCTCCCCTCCTTCCCTGCCTCCATCTCTTTCTCCCCCATTCTCCTCCTCCCTCCCTCCCTCTCTAGATGTCTTCCTCATTTCCTACTTCCCTCTCCCCATCCCTCCGTCCCTCCCACGTGTGCCTCTCTCACCTGGGGTCTGGCGTGGAGGGGTCTGGGCGGAGGGTGGAACCGTGTGTCTGGGGTCCTGTGTTTCCGGGGAGCGTGTTTCAATGGGGGGCCAGCGTAGCTCCCCACTCTCCACCTCTGAGGAGTCCATGGGCTCCACCACGATGGAGGGAAGTCTCTTGGACAGCTTGGGGACCCTCTCATTAGGACCTGGAAACATCTGGGGAACATCAACGTGTTCACACGGTGGTCCAACTCAGGACTGATGTTGCTATGAGCTGCCAGTGCAATAAAGGCTAATGGTGCAACTAGTGCTTAATTCAAGTGGATGGGTTGTGTTCTAATCAATAATCCATGTAGATGGCAGGGCTGTGGTCAGGGTTGGTCCGACCACACACCCCAGCTCCAGAGCTCCGCTCAGTTACCCCAGCTGGAGCCTGGCAGCGCCATCGCTAAGAGAAACCAGAGGTCGAACAACACAGTCCCAACCAGCCCCCTGCCGATATCAGGACCGCAGGGTCCCTCACCGGCTTCCGCATGAGACTCAAGACTCACTGGGGTGAGGTGTAGGTGGTGACAGGGTGAGGTGTAGGTGGTGAGAGGGTTAGAAGACACATATGTACAGATCCCTCGTCCCTGACCCCTACCTGCTGACCTTTCTCTGTACTGTCTAACCCCTATCTATTCCTTAATGACCTATCTGTACTGTCTAACCCCTATCTATTCCTTAATGACCTCTCTGTACTGTCTAACCCCTATCTATTCCTTAATGACCTCTCTGTACTGTCTAACCCCTATCTATTCCTTAATGACCTCTCTTTACTGTCTAACCCCTATCTATTCCTTAATGACCTCTCTTTACTGTCTAACCCCTATCTATTCCTTAATGACCTCTCTTTACTGTCTAACCCCTATCTATTCCTTAATGACCTCTCTGTACTGTCTAACCCCTATCTATTCCTTAATGACCTCTCTGTACTGTCCAAAGGCTCTTTCTGGTCTCGCGTTCCCGCGACGCGATGACCACGCAGACGCTTCGGCGCAGTCGTGAACTTGGCTCTGCGTCGGGTTTCAGTGAGCGGGCCAATCACAGCCCTTGCTGCTGCGTCGCCTCGATGGAAGGTTACGATTTTTGGGAGGCGCACGTCCGGCCCTTGCGGTGGACGCAAGGAGGGTCTGCGAGGACGTAAGGGGTCCGTAACCCCCTTGGGTTGCGTGAACGAGGGACCATAAAGAGCTCTTAACCCCTATTTGTTCCTTAATGAACCTTAATGAACTGAAATATATTGAAATTATATATAATATAAACATATTATCTATACATATTATACATAAATACAAATATGTATACTGTATATATATATATATATATATATATATATATACAAATATGTATACTGTATACTGTATATATATATATATATATATATATATATACAGTATACAGTATACATATTTGTATATATATATATATATATATATATATATACAGTATACATATTTGTATTTATGTATAATATGTATAGATAATATGTTTATATTATATATAATTTCAATATATTTCTATATATATATATATATATATATATATATATATATATATACGGTATATGTCAGCTATATACTATTGGTTCATCCCAAGGGGGTGTGCTTCTCCCTCCACAGCCCCCCATTAATATTTTACTCTTCTATTTTTAGAACATCTTCTGCTCCCTCACAGCAGGACCTTCAACAGGGGCTTCAAATGTCAGGCGCTGTCGGACAAAAGCTTCCCGCCCACCTACCCTCAGCCTTACCCCAGGCCCGCCCCCGCAGCCAGAGGTCAAGAACCCCGGTACGATGTGTCATATGTTATTGGGGCGCTCGGTTTCCAGGGCCTTTATTGGCTCCCCGCTGTTTAGACGGAAGCCTCCTCCCTCTCTGGGGTCACAGCGACCGGGTTGCAGGTGATTGGTCAATCAGGTGTCCTCTCCAACCCAATCCTTTTGGTCGTTTGGCAGGAGGGTATCGGAGCATCGGAGCCTCACCGGAACACAGGGTTCCGGCTCAGAATTCCTGACACCGCTCAACCTTCATCTGAGCCTCTGACTCTGAGTGTTGAAGTGTCTCCAGCGTGGCTCTCTTCTCACAGAGGTGTTGAGTTCAGGAAGCAGAGAAGTCAGTGATCCACGGTCAAACTGAATTGAGGCAAACTATATTTACAGACGGATCTATTATAAACACAATGGCCAATAGGAAGGTAGTTGTTAGGGTTAGAGCTAGTTAGTTATGGTTAAGGTTAGAGCTAGTGGTCAGGGTTATAGTTAGTTAGGTTAGAGTTAGGGGTACATCTGATGCATCATAGTGAACATGTGTTGCTGTAGTGGTCCTGAGAGACCCACCTTGACAGAGCTTGGCCCCAGCTGATCCTGCCCTCCTCCAGTGCTGAAGTCCTCGTTTCCTGGCTCCAATGAACTCATCACCTCAGCCATCTCTCAGAGCTTTAATCAAATGTTGAAATGGGGGTAAAAAGAAAAAGTAGTTAGCAAATTCAATCATACAGGATTTTAATAACCGGTTACATGACACAAGTGGCTGCTAAGATAATACATGGTTAGCTATTGCGAGTATACTATATACTGATAAAATAATACATAGATAATGCTAACAACCCATACACTGATAAAGAAATAAATGTTTAGCTCATGGTAGCACTTTATAGATTGCTTTGATGATACATGTTTAACTAAGGCTAGAATGAGGATACTAAGAGTACTAAGGCTCTGTCTGTCTGTCTGTCTGTCTGTCTGTCTGTCTGTCTGTCTGTCTGTCTGTCTGTCTGTCTGTCTGTCTGTCTGTCTGTCTGTCTGTCTGTCTGTCTGTCTGTCTGTCTGTCTGTCTGTCTGTCTGTCTGTCTGTGTGCGTGTGTGTGTGTTGTGTGCGTGTGCGTGTGTGTGTTTGTGTGTGTGTGTGTGTATGTGTGTGTCTCGAGAGCATTAACAAATAAAATGTAAATAAGTGGTGATTTATTCAGAGTTCTTGCGCCTCGTCCCTCTGCGACCTTTCATCTGTTGCTGCACCTGCACCCACTAGCTCTCCTTCATGAATATGCTAGCACAGTCACACATACACGTACACGCACACGCACACACACACACACACACACGCACGCACGCACGCACGCACGCACGCACGCACGCACGCACGCGCGCACACACACGCACGCACGCACGCGCGCACACACACACGCACGCGCGCACACACACACGCACGCACACACGCACACGCACACGCACACACACACACACACACACTCACTTTAAAATGCTTGACAACTACATCAGCTACACTCACTCCTAATGTGCACAGTGATTCTGAATACCAAGGGTTCTTGATTGTTTAAGAGTTACATTTGGACTCTTGTTTCTCTTTACAATTTGCCGAGAATCAGTCACACATGGTCAGAAGGTAAACAAATTCCAAATGTAGCTCAAAAACAGCCAAGGTGTCAGTTGTTGTTGAGAGATTAGCGGTTCACAAAGAGGCATGAAAACGCACTAAACAATCTTAACTTTGGAGAAGCTGAACGATGTATTCCAGCCAGCCACTAATGACAAGTGGGAGCGTCCACTTATAAATTAGTTATTATTATTTTATGATCTGTAGTATGGTTATTCTAATCTCTATTGTATGGTTGGTATTTATAATCTGTATTAAATTATTTATAAACTGAAATTTTATATTCTGTAGTATAGTTATATATAAACTGTAGTTTTGTTATCTATAAGCCATAAAAGTGTTGTTCATAATCTGTAGTCAATTATCTATATTCTGTAGTGTAGTTATTCATAAACTGTACTGTACCTATGGTTATTTATAAACCGAAATTGACTTTATTAGTTGTTTAGGACAAGGCGTTAATGAGCAATGAAGTTTGCATCTGGTTTCACCTGCTAACCCTTTCAGCAGGAAGAGTAACCGTACACTGAAACCAAAGCTCATCACCACCAGAGACCGAGGGCAGCAGATTTAAGGAGACCTACTCATAGTCTCAGCTAATTAGAACACAGTTGCAGTTGCGCTGTTTAGCCAGAAATGGCGCCGTGAGGCCGAGCGCCACTGGACCTAGCCTGTTTGCTGCCCCATTCATTTCCCCATTCATCATACATTCGAAATGTACGATTTTGGTGAAATCTGAGCATTTAGTTTATCGCCATAACAGAAATCTTTAAAATGCTTGCATTAGTATTTGAAGTGGTAAACGATGAGGTGTTTTTGTATTATACTAAAACCCTGTCCCCATATTATAATTTACATTTATGTTTCCATTAACGTTATTTAACAGATCATTCTTTAGCACTACGTGTATCCTGATCCTAGATTTGGGAAAGCGTCAATCAATGTACTAAAAAACAAACAATCTCACAAAGTTTAGCTCAAAGAGAGAGCAAAAAGTAGAGCAACTTTGATGCTGCTATTTGAGTGACATACGTATGTCTGGGAGCTGCCTATTTAATTTAGTTTAATTGTATATTTGTTTATAGTCCATTTCCTATAGCTATACCCTTTAATATCTAAACCTTATAATATCTATACCCTATATTATCTATATCCTAAAAAACCTATATGCAATAATATATACCCTATAATATCTGACCTATCTTACCTATATCCTATAATATATACAGTATATAATAGATATGGCCTATAGTATCTATACCCTATAATACATAATAATAACCAATAATATATATCCCTATCATATATATAACCTATAATATACATACCCTATAATATCTAGTCATACTATCTATACCTTCACTGATTGATGGATGTTAGAATAGATAATAAAACAAAAGCAAGAACAGACACTTTCGACATACTCGTAGGAGGAAGTAAAAAACGTATAGTCCTACCCCTTAGCTCAACCACCCAATAATATCTATACCTGGCTTATATACATACCCAACAATATATATACCCTAATATCCATAGCCTATATTATCTATACCCTATACATACCCTATAATATACATAGCCTATATTATATATACCTTGTAATAAACATACCCTATAATATCTATACCCTACATTGTCTAAACTCATAATGTGCATACCCTTTAATATATATAGTATGCCTCTAACTCCACAATACGTTGGCAGCTTACTGGTCTACATCCATAGAAACCCTAAATTCATCACGTACCGTTTCCTGTTCGAAGTTGAAGTTTGGGGATGAGAACCAGGGTGCGGCGGTGAGGGCTCGTGAATCGGGTTCACCGAGGGTTGTTGGTTCCAGACCAGAATGAGTCTCTCCCGTCTATCACGTGCTGAGTTTGCGCGATGTGCTCAACGAGACCGAAACCTGACAAACACATTTTAAGAGATGTGTTTTACTCACTTACTCACACACAGTCTCTCACACACACACACACACACACACACACACACACACACACACACACACACCACACACACACACACACACACACACACACGCACACGCACCACACGCACACGCACACACACACGCAAACACACGCACACAAAACACGCTCACACACGTAAACACAAACGCGCGCACACGTACACACGCACACACGTACACACACAAACACGCACACACACACACACACACAACACACACACACACACACACACACACGCACACACGCACGCACGCACGCACGCACGCACACACCTCCTCAGTTTGTGCATTCACTTCCTTCTCGTATACCTTCAGTGTCAGGTGTGTTGAAAGTTCTCCACCTTATGTTTACATTCCGTGTCTCTCTAAGCAAGCCGGATCTTCTATGTAGATCTTGGAAGCTGAGACTCGGGACGAATAGCTGAACTCTGGTTCACCCTAGTGGTATAAGCAGAACTTTACAGCTCCCCTTAGTGGTAGAAGCTTTTAAAACTCTACACACCTCCCTACCCCCCCTAGTGGTAGAAGCAGAACTGTACACCTCCCTACCTTCCCTAGTGGTAGAAGCAGAACTGTACACCTCCCTACCATCCCTAGTGGTAGAAGCAGAACTATACACTTCCCTGCCTCCCCCTAGTGGAAGAAGCAGAACTCTACACCTCCCCCTAGTGCTAGAAGCAGAACTGTAAACCTCCCTACCTTCCCCTAGTGGTAGAAGCAGAACTCTACACGTCCCTACCTTCCCCTAGTCACTAGGGGGAGGTAACATTTAGATGATTTAATGTTTAACCTTTAGTATTAACCGGTTAAAGATCTTCTTAACGGTCAACAGGTTAACAATGGACGTCCCTAACTACTATGTTGATTGCTTATGCTATCTTGTAACAGTTTCCTTATGACATCATAGATGATCTTGTGAGTGTTAAAATTGTCTTGTGTCCAAGGGTCAGCACTGAGATCTATACAGACAAATTAAAGCCAGTATCTATGTCTGTAAAACGATTAAGTGTGCACTGTAAACAATGCAACGTGTGCTTAAGAGAACTCCTGTGCCCGTCTGTCTGTGAGAGTTACAGGCCCAGCTGCCTATGACCTAAGTAAGAGCCAAAATAAGAGGGCCAACTGTCCCGGGATGTATTTCACGGAGCAGATACCCATCAGAGATTGGGAGGAGCTAGAGAGGGAATGCCATATCTTGTGAGCCTATAACTTCTTTGTAGCACGCTTACTTTGTTCACTGAGATAACAGATGTGAACATAATATGATTTTGTGATAGGATTCTGCTCTATGGCATGCCCCTTTAGAATGTGGTACTTTCTTAACATTAGGCCATATGCAAAATAAACAATTAACGAAGACATTGAATATAAAGTTATTAGACTCTGTCATCAATTTAATTCAACTTCAAAGTATAGCCGTCACTCATTAATATTTGAGTGCCCTTTTTGAGTAAGTATATGTGAGATTAAGACATTGAGTTTGTGTTTGTGCGTGTGTGCGTGTGTGTGTGTGTGTGTGTGTGTGTGTGTGTGTGTGTGTGTGTGTGTGTGTGTGTGTGTGTGTGTGTGTGTGTGTGTGTGTGTGTGTGTGTGTGTGTGTGTGTGTGTGTGTGTGTGTGTGTGTGTGTGTGTGTGTGTGTGTGTGTGTGTGTGTGTGTGTGTGTGTGCGTGCATGCTCACATAAATTGTCATTCTGCAAGTTCTTAGCAAAAGGTAATGTGATAATTATCCTACAATCGAATTGGTTTACTTTATATATAACAGGGATACAACCTAAATACATGGAATGAAACGTGATACATTAAGATCATCTTTTTGTCACCTTTTTATTCACTTGATATGATTGTTAATTAAACCTGAAATTGTAAATGCAAGGTTAGATGCTGCAGTGCTGTGTAAGCCTAGGCTATACAGTTAAATATTTATAGAGAAATGCATTATCTTGCCATGCCATGCAGACAAAATACAATACACCAAAAATGATCAGACTATTGTTTGAGAGAAGGGACCAAAACTAATGAGCCCACAAGTTCTGGGTCATTTTCCAGAGAGCCTTTAGTTAATAGCAACGCCAAGACTATTTCACACAGACGTAACTTTAAACATTTTTAAATATCTCCTTTAAGCATACAGTATGTCACTGGGTTCTTATTTGTAGCAACTACCCGGTTTTGCTAAAGGGCTCAAGTTGCCAAGCATTCCTGTTGATCTATGCAATATATGTCAGACATATAGCAGCACTCTCAGGTATTCTTCATTTACGACCGTGTGCGTGCGGATAATGGACCAACTGTAGTTTAATTCGGTTTCTCGATGAGGATCAGAGTGCCCGCCCCTCAATGAGGACTGCGTGCCCACCCCTCAATGTGGACTGAGTGCCCTCCCCTCAATGTGGGCTCCGTCTGCGGGCTGCAGTCAGGGGCTTCTCTCCCTATCTGCATTTACAACCGCAACCAAGAAAGCCAGGAGAGGTAAAACAGTTCATTCATTTATTGAATATTACTTTGCGACACGTTGATATAACCCATATCAAAGTAAAAATAGAAAAGTAAACAAAAATAAACTCCAATGTTTGATTAAAAGTGTTACATGTAAAACTGAACAAACTTATTAAGGCAAATTAACTTTAGATTAAGAACATGAAGCAACATTGTAATTATTAGGTATTTTACTGAAGCTATTTAAGCTATTTAATTATCATTAATGCATACATCTTGCCAAACACGTATGCAATACAGGCGTGGTCCTAGCATAATTCACAGTGATCTAATAAACGTTGTTACGAATATTATATTTCTGCAATCATTAGATAGAGATATTATAGAGATTCTGCTGGAAAAGCACTTGAGTACAATGTATATTTACACCTTTATTGTGATGCAAGTGCACTTCATGAGTCATTCTATTTTCAGGTCTATGACTTTGATTATCTATGATATTCTCTCAGATTAAGACATTGAACAGATTGAAGTACACAAACCAACGTAGAACTACTGCATTTGAGCCTTTCTGATGATTCAAACATTTTTTTCTGTTTGCTCCTCTGCTCCCAAGGTAAGCGGTTAGCTACTAACATATCTCCTTATGGGTGAGCTCCTTCAAAAAACCTCATCTTCTCTGAGTGAACTGTGTCTCTGAGCCGCTTTACAGAGCCAGCCGTATCCTCTGTGATGGGTTCCACCTGGTCCCCCGATCTGGTCAGCTGCTGGGTTATGACCACCGTTCCCCTGCTCAGAGTCCTCATTTCCTGGCTAGAGACTTCCCTGGTGATGTGTCTCTCCACGCTGGCGACGGCCTGAGTGTTCTTGGGGCGCTCCTTCAAACCACGACGTAGCCTCTCTGAACTCAGGGTTTTTGGACATCTCTAAAGGGGATTGGACATTGAAGTTGGTGAGAATGGTGCTTTTCTGCACTTGTGGTGTCGCCTGGATATTGGATCTGATGACATGAATTTGATCAGACTCCAACTTGAGAGTGTCCACAGAAGAAGAGGAAACCCCTGAAGACAATATGGTGATCATCTCAGGAAGGTTGGGTTCAAATGAGATCTGCGCACTCCTAGTAGTGGAGGTAATGATGGTGCTGTGAAGAGCACCCAGTTCCACAGCAGCATCAGGTCCACTGTGTGTGACAGTGACCTTGGATGGGGATGTGAAGGACACACCTGTGTGCTCACTCGTGGCTGTAGAGCTGGCGTCGGCGAAGGCATCAGAGGACTGAATAGAGCCGGCTGTGCTCAGATCCTCATCCAGGCTCTCGGGGCTCCTCCCCGGAGGAGTGGAAAATCCAAACCTGGGGAACTTGAACAGACCAACTGGCTCGGGATTTGGTAGACTGTAGTTTTGTATTTTTGGTTGGGATTTAATAACGTCTTTGTTTGTGAGAGATATTTCCTCATTTGAGGGGGGAGGATTTCTGTCCATTTCTTCCGTAGATGAAACATTAGATTCATCATCTATAAATTTAACTAGTTCCTGAGGTTCAACTTTGGTTTCTAATTGATCATCTTTGCACTCTGTATCAACAGGTAAGTATTCATCTTCAGGTTTAGCTTTGGAAAAGCTGAGTGTTGGCATCTTAAATGAAGGAAGTTTGAATTTGCTTGGTGAGCCATTTACTGGACTGACAGCATCCAGATTTTGAGAATCAGCGTTTGGAGCTACGGTTTTTATATTGTGGCTTTGAAACATAATATCGTCTTGACATTTTGGTTTACTAGTTTGTAACTCAGCGTTCAGATCCCTTGTCTCCATATCCTGGCTTGTAACCTTAATACCCACTGGAATGGTTTGATCCCAAGTTTTTAGTTTCTCAACCTCTTCAGTGACGATTGGAGAGGCCAAGACATTGGTCGCTATTCCAGATCCCACAGCAACATTCAGCACCATTTTTGTCTCCATTTCGGGAGATTGATAACCAGTCTCTTTTACACTTTGTTTCGAAAATGAGAATCTTGGTAAAGAAAACCATGGTTTCTTCACTTTCACATCTTCCTCTGGTGTACAAACTTCTAAGGCTGTCAAGGTGGCAGAACTCTTTCCAACTTCCTTATCTACCTTTGCTTCTTTTCCCTGGAATTCATCTGTTTTTGACAAATTTAAATCATACTCTGGCTGCGTTACAGGTTCTGGCTCTTTTGACTTTAAGTCTTTCCGGCCAAGATATGTCCCTGTGGTCTTTGTCATATTTACAGATGGATCCTCAATACAACCGCTAGGTGTGGTAACTTCAAAATGTCCTTCAATCTCAGAACCTTGACCTTCAACCTCAGAGATTTCCATTTGCCTCATCTTATCTCTTAGAAGAAAACCGTCCAGCTCTTTCAGATTGGCATCAGTCTCATGATCCTTACTGCTAGCTTTTGAAAAAGAAAATATTGGCAGAGAAAACCTTGTTGTTTTCAAATTAGTCTCCAGATCTACAGAGGGAAGTGCCTCTACTAAAAAGTCATTGTTTTTTCTCTCGCCTTCATCATCTAGAATGGATTTCTTTTTTGGTGTCAGGTAAGTGAATACCAATCTGAGGAGATTCAACAGAAGCATTTGTGTCCTGGTCTTTGGTCTTTAAAAATGAAAAGGATGGAAATGACCAGCCTGCCTGTTTCACTGAAACATGATCCTCTTTTGCACATGCCCCTGGTTCCCCAAATGCTTTAACTTCAGAAACTGCAAATTCTGGCATTTTTGATTGTACATCGAAATCTTCGGTATCTGGCTTTGACACACTGAAATCAACCTCTGGTCCTTTCATTTTTGGCATTGAGAGACCCAGACTTGGCATTTGAATCTTGCTTCCTTTTCCCATTCCATCAGTGCCTGTGCTTTTCAGGTCTATGAATGGTGCTTCAACTTCAACTTTGGGCGCCGTTATGTCCACTGTGGCTTTAGGGATGTTCAGCTCTGCATCAAATTTGATTTGTTTGTCAACTTCAGGCATTTCTGCAGTGATGCTTGAAGATCCTGTTCCAAATTTGGGGGGCTTGAATTTAGGCACTTTAAATGTTGATGAACCATCAAAATCTTTTGTCTCCAGCTCAGGCCCTTTAATTTGTAACTTAGCTGATGGTAGTTCAACATCAGGTAGAGTAACGCCAGCTTTAGCCTTTGGTAACGTTATGTCCACATCTGGCTTGGATAAACTTAAATCAATATCTGGTCCTTTGACCTTTGGCATTGAAATACCAAGATTTGGCATTTTAAACTTGTCTCCTTTCCCTGTACCGTTGATGCCTGTACTCTTAAGATCTATGGAAGGTCCTTCAATATCACCATCGGGGTGCTGTTAATTGCACTCTTCCTTCAGGAATGTTCAGCTCTCCATCTAATGTAATTTCTTTCTCAACCTCAGGTATTTCCACAGACACCTTTGGTGAAGAAGCTCCAAATTTGGGAAATTTGAATGAAGGCATTTTAAATTTGGATGGAGAACCTTTACCATCTATTAATTTTTGATCAATCTCTGGCTCTTTAACTTCAACCTTAGTAGAGGTTAGTCCAACGTCAGGTAGGGCAACTTCATATTTAGTCTCTTGTAATTGAATGTCCACCTCTGGCTTTGATACATTGAAATCCACTTCTGAGCCTTTTACTTTTGGCACTGAAAGGCCCAGACTTGGCATTTGAATCTTGCTTCCTTTCCCCATTCCATCAGGTCCTGTGTTTTTCAGATCAATGGAAGGTCCTTCAACTTCAACTTTGGGTGCCGTAATGTCCACTCTGGCTTTAGGGATGTTCAGCTCTGCATCAAATTTGATTTGTTTGTCAACTTCAGGCATTTCTGCAGTGATGCTTGGAGATCCGGCTCCAAATTTGGGAAGTTTGAATTTAGGCATTTTAAATGTGGATGAACCCTCAAGATCTTCTGCCTCAATCTCAGGACCTTTAACCTCTAACTTAGCTGATGGTAATTCAACATCAGGTAGGGTAACGTCAGCTTTAGCCTTTGGTAATGTTATGTCCACATCTGGCTTGGATACAAGTAAATCAATATCTGGTCCTTTGACCTTTGGCATTGAAATACCAAGAATTGGCATTTTAAACTTGCCTCCTTTCCCTTTACCGTCAATTCCTCTACTCTTAAAATCTATGGAAGGTCCTTCAAGATCCATATTGGGTGCTGTTATTTCCATTCTTGCTTCAGGAATGGTCAGCTGTCCATCTAATGTAATTTCTTTCTCCACCTCAGGTATTTCCACAGACACCTTTGGTGAAGAAGCTCCTAATTTGGGAAATTTGAATGAAGGCATTTTAAATTTGGATGTAGAAACCTTTACCATCTTTCATTTTTTGATCAATCTCTGGCTCTTTAACTTCGACCTTAGTGGATGTTAGTCCAACGTCAGGTAGAGCAACTTCATATTTAGACTCTGGTAATGTAATGTCCACTTCCGGCTTTGATGCATTGAAATCCACTTCTGGTCCTTTCACTTTTGGCATTGAGGGACCCAGACTTGGCATTTTAATCTTGCTTCCTTTCTCCCCATTCCATCAGGTCCTGTGCTTTTCAGATCAATGGAAGGTCCTTCAACTTCAAATTTGGGTGCCGTTATGTCCACTGTGGCTTTAGGAATGTTCAGCTCTGCATCAAATTTGATTTGTTTGTCAACTTCAGGCATTTCTGCAGTGATGCTTGAGGGTCCGGATCCAAATTTGGGAAGTTTGAATTTAGGCATTTTAAATGTGGACAAACCATCGAAATCTTCTGTCTCAATCTCAGGCCCTTTAACTTCTACCTTAGCCGATGGTAGTTCAACATCAGTTAGGTTAACGTCAGCTTTAGCTTTTGGTAGTGTTATGTTCGCATCTGTCTTGGATACAACGACATCAATATCTGGTCCTTTGACCTTTGGCATTGAAATACCAAGATTTGGCATTTTAAACTTGCTTCCTTTCCCTGTACCGTCGATGCCGGTACTCTTAAGATCTACGGAAGGTCCTTCAAGATCCACATTGGGTGCTGTTATTTCCAGATTTGCTTCAGGAATGTTCAGCTCTCCATCTAATGTAATTTCTTTCTCCACCTCAGGTATGTCCACAGAGATATTTGGTGAAGCAACTCCAAATTTGGGAAATTTGAATGAAGGCATTTTAAATTTGGAAGGAGAACCTTTACCATCTTTTAATTTTAGATCAATCTCAGGCTCTTTAACTTCAACCTTAGTGAAGGTATGTTCAACGTCAGGTAGGGTAACGTCAGCGTTAGCCTTTGGTAACGTCATGTCCACATCTGGCTTGGATACACTGACATCAATATCTGGTCCTTTGACCTTTGGCATTGAAATACCAAGATTTGGCATTTTAAACCTGCTTCCTTTCCCTGTACTGTCAATTTGTGTACTCTTAAGATCTATGGAAGGTCCTTCAATATCAACATTGGGTGCTGTTATTTCCAGCTTTGCTTCAGGAATGTTCAGCTCTCCATCTAATGTAATATCTTTCTCCACCTCAGGTATTTCCACAGACATATTTGCTGAAGAAGCTCCAAATTTGGGAAATTTGAATGAAGGCATTTTATATTTGGATGGAGATCCTTTACCATCTTTCAATTTTAGATCAATCTCAGGCCCTTTAACTTCTACCTCAGTCGAGATTAGTTCAATGTCAGGTAGGGCAACTTCATATTTAGACTCTGGTAATGTAATGTCCGCTTCCGGCTTTGATGCATTGAAATCCACTTCTGGTCCTTTCACTTTTGGCATTGAGAGACCCAGACTTGGCATTTTAATCTTGCTTCCTTTCCCCATTCCCATCAGGTCCCTGTGCTTTTCAGATCAATGGAAGGTCCTTCAACTTCAACAATGGGTGCCGTTATATCCACTGTGGCTTTAGGGATGTTCAGCTCTGCATCAAATTTGATTTGTTTGTCAACTTCAAGGCATTTCTGCAGTGATGCTTGAAGAACCTGTTCCAAATTTGGGAAGTTTAAATTTAGGCATTTTAAATGTGGATAAACCATCAAAATCTTCTGTCTCAATCTCAGGCCCTTTAACTTCTACCTTAGCTGATGGTAGTTCAACATCAGTTAGGGTAGGTAACGTCAGCTTTAGCTTTTGGTAACGTTATGTTCACATCTGGCTTGGATACACTGAAATCTATATCTGGTCCTTTGACCTTTGGCATTGAAATACCAAGATTTGGCATTTTAAACTTGCCTCCTTTCCCTGTACCGTCGATGCCGGTACTCTTAAGATCTATTGAAGGTCCTTCAAGATCCACATTGGGTGCTGTTATTTCCAGCTTTGCTTCAGGAATGTTCAGCTCTCCATCTAATGTAATTTCTTTCTCCACCTCAGGTATTTCCACAGAGATATTTGGTGAAGCAGCTCCAAATTTGGGAAATTTGAATGAAGGCATTTTAAATTTGGATGGAGAACCCTTACCATCTTTCAATTTTAGATCGATCTCAGGCCCTTTAACTTCTACCTTAGTAGAGGTTAGTTCAATGTCAGGTAGGGCAACTTCATATTTAGACTCTGGTAATGTAATGTCCGCTTCCGGCTTTGATGCATTGAAATCCACTTCTGGTCCTTTCACTTTTGGCATTGAGAGACCCAGACTTGGCATTTTAATCTTGCCTTCCTTTCCCCATTCCATCAGGTCCTGTGCTTTTCAGATCAATGGAAGGTCCTTCAACTTCAACAATGGGTGCCGTTATATCCACTGTGGCTTTAGGGATGTTCAGCTCTGCATCAAATTTGATTTGTTTGTCAACTTCAGGCATTTCTGCAGTGATGCTTGAAGAACCTGTTCCAAATTTGGGAAGTTTAAATTTAGGCATTTTAAATGTGGATGAACCATCAAAATCTTCTGTCTCAATCTCAGGCCCTTTAACTTCTACCTTAGCCGATGGTAGTTCAACATCAGTTAGGGTAACGTCAGCTTTAGCTTTTGGTAACGTTATGTTCACATCTGGCTTGGATACACTGAAGTCTATATCTGGTCCTTTGACCTTTGGCATTGAAATACCAAGATTTGGCATTTTAAACTTGTCTCCTTTCCCTGTACCGTCAATGCCGGTACTCTTAAGATCTATTGAAGGTCCTTCAGAGATCCACATTGGGTGCTGTTATTTCCAGCTTTGCTTCAGGAATGTTCAGCTCTCCATGTAATGTAATTTCTTTCTCCACCTCAGGTATTTCCACAGAGAGATATTTGGTGAAGCAGCTCCAAATTTGGGAAATTTGAATGAAGGCATTTTAAATTTGGATGGAGAACCCTTACCATCTTTCAATTTTAGATCGATCTCAGGCCCTTTAACTTCTACCTTAGTAGAGGTTAGTTCAACGTCAGGTAGGGCAACTTCATATTTAGACTCTGGTAATGTAATGTCCGCTTCCGGCTTTGATGCATTGAAATCCACTTCTGGTCCTTTCACTTTTGGCATTGAGAGACCCAGACTTGGCATTTTAATCTTGCTTCCTTTCCCCATTCCATCAGGTCCTGTGCTTTTCAGATCAATGGAAGGTCCTTCAACTTCAACAATGGGTGCCGTTATATCCACTGTGGCTTTAGGGATGTTCAGCTCTGCATCAAATTTGATTTGTTTGTCAACTTCAGGCATTTCTGGCAGTGATGCTTGAAGAACCTGTTCCAAATTTGGGAAGTTTAAATTTAGGCATTTTAAATGTGGATGAACCATCAAAATCTTCTGTCTCAATCTCAGGCCCTTTAACTTCTACCTTAGCCGATGGTAGTTCAACATCAGTTAGGGTAACGTCAGCTTTAGCTTTTGGTAACGTTATGTTCACATCTGGCTTGGATACACTGAAGTCTATATCTGGTCCTTTGACCTTTGGCATTGTAATACCAAGATTTGGCATTTTAAACTTGCCTCCTTTCCCTGTACCGTCAATGCCGGTACTCTTAAGATCTATTGAAGGTCCTTCAAGATCCACATTGGGTGCTGTTATTTCCAGCTTTGCTTCAGGAATGTTCAGCTCTCCATTTAATGTAATTTCTTTCTCCACCTCAGGTATTTCCACAGACATATTTGCTGTAGAAGCTCCAAATTTGGGAAATTTGAATGAAGGCATTTTAAATTTGGATGGAGAACCCTTACCATCTTTCAATTTTAGATCGATCTCAGGCCCTTTAACTTCTACCTTAGTAGAGGTTAGTTCAACGTCAGGTAGGGCAACTTCATATTTAGACTCTGGTAATGTAATGTCCGCTTCCGGCTTTGATGCATTGAAATCCACTTCTGGTCCTTTCACTTTTGGCATTGAGAGACCCAGACTTGGCATTTTAATCTTGCTTCCTTTCCCCATTCCATCAGGTCCTGTGCTTTTCAGATCAATGGAAGGTCCTTCAACTTCAACAATGGGTGCCGTTATATCCACTGTGGCTTTAGGGATGTTCAGCTCTGCATCAAATTTGATTTGTTTGTCAACTTCAGGCATTTCTGCAGTGATGCTTGAAGAACCTGTTCCAAATTTGGGAAGTTTAAATTTAGGCATTTTAAATGTGGATGAACCATCAAAATCTTCTGTCCTCAATCTCAGGCCCTTTAACTTCTACCTTAGCCGATGGTAGTTCAACATCAGTTAGGGTAACGTCAGCTTTAGCTTTTGGTAACGTTATGTTCACATCTGGCTTGGATACACTGAAATCTATATCTGGTCCTTTGACCTTTGGCATTGAAATACCAAGATTTGGCATTTTAAACTTGCCTCCTTTCCCTGTACCTTCGATGCCGGTACTCTTAAGATCTATTGAAGGTCCTTCAAGATCCACATTGGGTGCTGTTATTTCCAGCTTTGCTTCAGGAATGTTCAGCTCTCCATCTAATGTAATTTCTTTCTCCACCTCAGGTATTTCCACAGAGATATTTGGTGAAGCAGCTCCAAATTTGGGAAATTTGAATGAAGGCATTTTAAATTTGGATGGAGAACCCTTACCATCTTTCAATTTTAGATCGATCTCAGGCCCTTTAACTTCTACCTTAGTAGAGGTTAGTTCAACGTCAGGTAGGGCAACTTCATATTTAGACTCTGGTAATGTAATGTCCGCTTCCGGCTTTGATGCATTGAAATCCACTTCTGGTCCTTTCACTTTTGGCATTGAGAGACCCAGACTTGGCATTTTAATCTTGCTTCCTTTCCCCATTCCATCAGGTCCTGTGCTTTTCAGATCAATGGAAGGTCCTTCAACTTCAACAATGGGTGCCGTTATATCCACTGTGGCTTTAGGGATGTTCAGCTCTGCATCAAATTTGATTTGTTTGTCAACTTCAGGCATTTCTGCAGTGATGCTTGAAGAACCTGTTCCAAATTTGGGAAGTTTAAATTTAGGCATTTTAAATGTGGATGAACCATCAAAATCTTCTGTCTCAATCTCAGGCCCTTTAACTTCTACCTTAGCCGATGGTAGTTCAACATCAGTTAGGGTAACGTCAGCTTTAGCTTTTGGTAACGTTATGTTCACATCTGGCTTGGATACACTGAAATCTATATCTGGTCCTTTGACCTTTGGCATTGAAATACCAAGATTTGGCATTTGAAACTTGCTTCCTTTCCCTGTACTGTCAATTTGTGTACTCTTAAGATCTATTGAAGGTCCTTCAAGATCCACATTGGGTGCTGTTATTTCCAGC
The DNA here is from genome assembly GCA_900291075.1 of Melanogrammus aeglefinus. NCBI lineage: Eukaryota > Metazoa > Chordata > Actinopteri > Gadiformes > Gadidae > Melanogrammus > Melanogrammus aeglefinus. The sequence goes on from OLKM01001725.1 coordinate 38,164, forward strand.
TTTGCTTCAGGAATGTTCAGCCCTCCATCTAATGTAATTTCTTTCTCCACCTCAGGTATTTCCACAGAGATATTTGGTGAAGCAGCTCCAAATTTGGGAAATTTGAATGAAGGCATTTTAAATTTGGATGGAGAACCCTTACCATCTTTCAATTTTAGATCGATCTCAGGCCCTTTTAACTTCTACCTTAGTAGAGGTTAGTTCAACGTCAGGGTAAGGGCAACTTCATAATTTAGACTCTGGTAATGTAATGTCCGCTTCCGGCTTTGATGCAATTGAAAATCCACTTCTGGTCCTTTCACTTTTGGCATTGAGAGACCCAGACTTGGCATTTTAATCTTGCTTCCTTTCCCCCATTCCAATCAGGTCCTGTGCTTTTCAGAATCAATGGAAGGTCCTTCAACTTCAACAATGGGTGCCGTTATATCCACTGTGGCTTTAGGGATGTTCAAGCTCTGCATCAAAATTTGATTTGTTTGTCAACTTCAGGCATTTCTGCAGTGATGCTTGAAGAACCTGTTCCAAATTTGGGAAGTTTAAATTTAGGCATTTTAAATGTGGATGAACCATCAAAATCTTCTTGTCTCAATCTCAGGCCCTTTAACTTCTACCTTAGCCGATGGTAAGTTCAACATCAGTTAGGGTAACGTCAGCTTTAGCTTTTGGTAACGTTATGTTCACATCTGGCTTGGAATACACTGAAGTCTATATCTGGTCCTTTGACCTTTGGCATTGTAATACCAAGATTTGGCATTTTAAACTTGCCTCCTTTCCCTGTACCGTCAATGCCGGTACTCTTAAGATCTATTGAAGGTCCTTCAAGATCCACATTGGGTGCTGTTTATTTCCAGCTTTGCTTCAGGAAATGTTCAGCTCTCCATCTAATGTAATTTCTTTCTCCACCTCAGGTATTTCCACAGAGATATTTGGTGAAGCAGCTCCAAATTTGGGAAATTTGAATGAAGGCATTTTAAATTTGGATGTAGAACCCTTTACCATCTTTCAATTTTAGATCGATCTCAGGCCCTTTAACTTCTACCTTAGTAGAGGTTAGTTCAACGTCAGGTAGGGCAACTTCATATTTAGACTCTGGTAATGTAATGTCCGCTTCCGGCTTTGATGCATTGAAATCCAACTTTCTGGTCCTTTCACTTTTGGCATTGAGAGACCCAGACTTGGCATTTTAATCTTGCTTCCTTTCCCCATTCCATCAGGTCCTGTGCTTTTCAGATCAATGGAAGGTCCTTCAACTTCCAACAATGGGTGCCGTTATATCCACTCTGGCTTTAGGGATGTTCAGCTCTGCATCAATTTTGATTTGTTTGTCAACTTCAGGCATTTCTGCAGTGATGCTTGAAGAACCTGTTCCAAATTTGGGAAGTTTAAATTTAGGCATTTTAAATGTGGATGAACCATCAAAATCTTCTGTCTCAATCTCAGGCCCTTTAACTTCTACCTTAGCCGATGGTAGTTCAACATCAGTTAGGGTAACGTCAGCTTTAGCTTTTGGTAACGTTATGTTCACATCTGGCTTGGATACACTGAAATCTATATCTGGTCCTTTGACCTTTGGCATTGAAATACCAAGATTTGGCATTTTAAACTTGCCTCCTTTCCCTGTACCTTCGATGCCGGTACTCTTAAGATCTATTGAAGGTCCTTCAAGATCCACATTGGGTGCTGTTATTTCCAGCTTTGCTTCAGGAATGTTCAGCTCTCCATCTAATGCAATTTCTTTCTCCACCTCAGGTATTTCCACAGAGATATTTGGTGAAGCTGAAGCAGCTCCAAATTTGGGAAATTTGAATGAAGGCATTTTAAATTTGGATGTAGAACCCTTACCATCTTTAAATTTTAGATCGACCTCAGGCCCTTTAACTTCTACCTTAGTAGAGGTTAGTTCAACGTCAGGTAGGGCAACTTCATATTTAGACTCTGGTAATGTAATGTCCACTTCCGGCTTTGATGCATTGAAATCCACTTCTGGTCCTTTCATTTTTGGCATTGAGAGACCCAGACTTGGCATTTTTAATCTTGCTTCCTTTCCCCATTCCATCAGGTCCTGTGCTTTTCAGATCAATGGAAGGTCCTATCAACTTCAACAATGGGTGCCGTTATATCCACTGTGGCTTTAGGGATGTTCAGCTCTGCATCAAATTTGATTTGTTTGTCAACTTCAGGCATTTCTGCAGTGATGCTTGAAGAACCTGTTCCAAAATTTGGGAAGTTTAAATTTAGGCATTTTAAATTGTGGATGAACCATCAAAAATCTTCTGTCTCAATTTCAGGCCCTTTAACTTCTACCTTAAGCCGATGGTAGTTCAACATCAGTTAGGGTAGCGTCAGCTTTAGCTTTTGGTAGCGTTATGTTCACATCTGGCTTGGATACACTGAAATCTATATCTGGTCCTTTGACCTTTGGCATTGAAATACCAAGATTTGGCATTTTAAACTTGCTTCCTTTCCTGTACTGTCAATTTGTGTACTCTTAAGATCTATGGAAGGTCCTTCAAGATCCACATTGGATGGTGTTATTTCCATCTTTGCTTCAGGAATGTTCAGCTCTCCATCTAATGTAATTTCTTTCTCCACCTCAGGTATTTCCACAGACATATTTGCTGAAGAAGCTCCAAATTTGGGAAATTTGAATGAAGGCATTTTATATTTGGATGGAGATCCTTTACCATCTTTCAATTTTAGATCAATCTCAGGCCCTTTAACTTCTACCTTAGTCGAGGTTAGCTCAACGTCAGGTAGGGCAACTTCATATTTAGCCCCAGGTATTTTAATGTCCATCTCTGGCTTTGAAACATTGACATCCACTTCTGGTCCTTTCACTTTTGGCATTGAGAGACCCAGACTTGGCATTTGAATCTTGCTTCCTTTCCCCATTCCATCAGGTCCTGTACTTTTCAGATCAACGGAAGGTCCTTCAACTTCAACTTTGGGTGCCGTAATGTCCACTGTGGCTTTAGGGATGTTCAGTTCTGCATCAAATTTGATTTGTTTGTCAACTTCAGGCATTTCTCCAGTGATGCTTGAAGAACCTGTTCCAAATTTGGGAAGTTTGAACTTAGGCATTTTAAATGTAGACGAACCATCAAAATCTTCTTTCTTAATCTCATGCCCTTTTACTTCTATCTTAGTTGACGGAAGTTCAACATCAGGTAGGGTAACGTCGGCTTTTGCTTTTGGTAGCGTTATGTCCATATCTATTCTGGATACACCGAAATCTATATCTGGTTCTTTGACCTTTGGCATTGAAATTCCAAAGTTTGGCATTTTAAACTTGCTTCCTTTCCCTGTACCGTCAATGCCTGTACTCTCAAGATCTATGGAAGGTCCTTTAATATCCACAGTGGGTGCTGTTATTTCCACTATTGCTTCAGGAATGTTCAACTCTCCACGTGATATAATTTCTTTCTTCCCCTCAGGTATTTCCACTGACATATGCATTGAAGTAGTTTGAGAACCTTGACCATCTTTTACTTTTAGATCAATGTCAGGCCCTTTAACTTGTACCGTAGTTGATGTCACTTCAATGTCAGTTAGGTTAACTTTAGCTTTACCCTTTGGAAATGTAATGTCAACCTCTGGCTTTGATACAGGTAAATCCACTTCTGGTCCTTTGACTTTTCGCATTGAGAGACCCGGACTTGGCATTTGAATCTTTCTTCCTTTCCCAATACCCTCAGAACCTGTGCTTTTCAGATCTATGGAAGGTCCTTCAACTTCAACTTTGGGTGCCGTTATGTCCACTGTGGCTTTAGGGATGTTCAGCTCTGCATCAAATTTGATTTGTTTGTCAACTTCAGGCATTTCTGCAGTGATGCTTGAAGATCCTGTTCCAAATTTGGGAAGTTTGAATTTAGGACATTTTAAATGAGGATGAACCGTCAAAATCTTCTGCCTCAATGTCAGGCCCTTTAACTTCAACCTTAGTTGATGTTAGTTCAACATCAGTTAGGGTTACTTCATATTTAGCCTCTGGTAATGTTGTGTCCACCTCTGGCTTTGATACATTGAAGTCCACTTCTGGTCCTTTCACTTTTGGCATTGAGAGTCCCAGACTTGGCATTTTAATCTTGCTTTCTTTCCCCATTCCATCAGGTCCTGTGCTTTTCAGATCAATGGAAGGTCCTTCAACTTCAACTTTGGGTGCCGTAATGTCAACTGTGGCTTTAGGGATGTTCAGCTCTGCATCAAATTTGATTTGCTTGTCAACTTCAGGCAATTCGGCAGTGATGCTGGAAGATCCTGTTCCGAATTTGGGAAGCTTGAATTTAGGCAATTTAAATCTAGATGAACCATCAAAATCCTCTGTCTCAATCTCCAGCCCTTTAACTTCTACCTTAGCTGATGGTAGTTTAACTTCAGATAGGGTAATGTCAGCTTTAGCCTTTGGTAACGTTATGTCCACATCTAGCTTGGATACACTGAAATCAGTATCTGGTCCTTTGACCGTTGGTGTTGAAATACCAAGATTTGGCATTCTTATGTTCGTTGTCTGTCCTTCAAATACAGCCCCTTTTCTGTCTCCATGGGTTGTCTCCTCAATGTCTGGCCCCTCAATAGATGCATTCAGCTCAACTCCTTCAATATTTATTTTTTTGTACATTTCATGTTCTTCTGATGTAATATTTTGTGTGCAGGACCCACTTGTCCTACTTTTGAATTTATTCATTTTCCATGTTGCGGAGGTCCTCTCACCATCCTTGTCTTCGGGTTCAATCTGAGATTGTTTGACTTCTACTTTCGATGACGGTTCAACCTCCTCCTCTGATAATTTTATATCCATATCTGGCTTTGACACACTTATATCAACTTCTGTCCCAATCGCTTTTGGCATAGAGCAACTCAGACTTGGATTTTTGAACTTGGTTCTATGTCTTTCAAGTTCAGTTTCTGTGGGTTTTGCCATAACTCTAGGAGGCCCTTCATCAACATTAAGTGTTAAGAGATTTCGTTTTGGTAAGGCAATGTCCAGATCAGGGGATCTGATGTCTGGTTTTGCAACTCCAAAGTTTGTGAAGAGCTTTTTTGCTTTGTTGGTTTTTTTTGGACTGGTCAAATCCTTGTTGTTGGCTTTGTTTTGGCCTGTGTATATTCCAGATGACCATTCAAAAGGGTCCTTCTTTGTAGCATGTTCTTGTACATGGGTTTCTTCACCTCTAGTTTCTTCTCCACCTATTAAAATATTTTCTCTTTTGTGTCCCTTATTCTGCATTTCAACACTACTTAAGTCGCCTACTTCCTTGTTTTCCTTATTCATCTCTACTTCAGTCTCAGTAAAAATGTAATGAGAAACTAGATTGGCAGCATTAATATTTGGCAGTTGGACTTTAGTCCTGCTCAGAGGCAGCTCTTCATTTGTCTTGGTTTCTGACATTTTGGTGGGAGTCCCGTGTGTTTTTACAGTTATTCTTTGTGCATTTGCATCTATCATTGTAATCTCTTCAATAATAGGGACTCCTTCCGTGTCAAGTTGAGGCAGCTTAAAACCGGGCAATTTTGAAACTGCTTCTTTGACACTTTTAACGTCAATGGATATTTGTACCGTTTCTGCATTAAGTTCGTCAATGCCAATCATTGCCAACCCCTTAGGATCTTTAGTGCCTTGTTTCTTCCTCCCTACTGAGGATGCATCCTCCATACCCGGTATCTCCATCTCCTCCCGTTTGGGAAGTTGTCTTTGGGAAGGACAGGATAGCCTTTCATAAGGATCTTGCTTTGGACTCTCTGTTACAATTTTTACTGAAACCTTATCCTTTACATCTGTTTTTGCTATTATGTCTTCCATTCCAATGTCAGTAAACCCAACTGTGGGAAGTTTAAACGGGCTTCTCTTGGTGTCGGTTTTCTGTTTGGACCCCTTTGATAGCTTTTCAGCTTCCTTCTTTGGTTTCTCTTTTCCTATCCTTGGAGATATCTTTGAAATTCCTACATCTGACATGTCATAGGAAAATTCCACCTTTTGCAGATCTTTTCCTTCCTGGGTTGGCATGGGTGCAGAGATGACCTCAAAACCTTTACCAGCAGTTAATTGTGTATCAGTGTTGATTGCAATTTGTGGCCACTCTACTTGTGATGGTAATGTTTTTGTAGCATCCAAGTTTTTATTTGCAGTAGGGTCAGGTACATCAACGCTTCCCCCAAGTGTCTGTAGTCTTTTTGGGGAGGATTTCGCTTTAACATCTTGTTTGTGTGATTTATCTTTTCCCTTAATTTTCATTTTCAATTCAGACTTTTCTTTCTTCTTCTTTTTCTTTCCGCTTGGTGACATGTGGGCGATGGGACTTTCCTGCCCAGCCAGAGCCGCAGTGATGTCTGCAGTCTTCAGAGTGCTGTCCACACTGATGAGCTCCACTCTGTGGTGGGGGGATTCAGGCTCGGCCATGTCAGCCATTCCTTGCTCAACCTTCAGCTTGCAGCTGTCAGGGATTTTGAATTGATGTGTTAAATAGGCTGGAGGGGATGCATCCTGCCGCTCTGGGGAGTCTGGGGGTGAGATCTCCTTCATGGGGTCCTCATTGACTCCGTTTAAGGGAGCAGTGGTCAATGTATCTGTGTCATGGTCTGCCTTAGCACTTTTACTACCCTTGTTCTTTGAAAGGTTCAGCTTTACCTTATGCTTCTTCTTGCCTTTTAGAGCTTCCTGTGACTTGATAGGGGTGTCAGTGTCGCTGGTGGTTGGGCTCAGTTCCAGTCTGGTCTGATCCTCGGCCTCCGAGGTGCTATGGGACCTCCTGAAGTGGGACTTCTTTCTGCCTTTCCCCAGAGAGGGGAACTTGGGCCATGAGATACGAGCATCGCTCGGCCTCTTAGTTTTCCTTTGCTCTCTCATCTCTGGTGAGGTCACCTCTTCCTCCTGTGGAGGATTGATATGGAATCACATGGAAACATTTATTTTATTAATTATAAGTATATTTCATCCAGCCAAATGTAACCCAATGTAAATATGTAAGTGTGATTGTGTAACGGCACCGCTAAGGAGCAGTTTCCAGGATTGGAATGTGAGGGCTCCAATCTCTACATATTTGTGTTTGTGAATTATAGTGGGAGATTGGGACAGTCCCATACTGTGAACTGCTGCTTGTGCTCAAATACTGCACAATGCAAGCCATTATTTTGTACAGAGAACCAAATATTGTGAACTCCTAAAACTAAACTCTGAGTGGTATAAGTGTCGTATCAGTGTTTCAGTTACAATGACATAACAAAATACCCTGTCACAACACAAGATATACATCAACACTTGTAGTGGTTTCTCTTCATTTAAATTCCTGTTCATGGTTGACAAGCTATTAATAGCTAGTGTCAAGTACAGACAGTTTCTGTTTGGAATATGTGGGTTAGAGTCCTCAGTGGGCCAAGCCTCAGAAGCAGGTCTGGAGAGATCAGAGAAAAGCTACCTGAATGGTCTCGGGATGGCCGTCGGGGTCATCTTCAGGCACTTCTTGCTTGCGTTTCAGGCACAGCTTAACCTTGTAGGCCTGCGCATGTTCCATGATCTGCAGGGCGTCTTCGTACGACACATTGTCAAAGTACACAGTGGCACTTAGGATCTGGTCCCCTGTGTGATGAGAAGCATAAAGGACCATTGTTACCACATTTAAAGGACTATACCAGGTATACCGCCCCTTTCAGGTACAATCTATACCAGGTTTAACCTACTATACCAGATATAACCTAAAATACCAGGTATAACCTTAAATACCAGGTGCAACCTTAAATACCAGGTATAACCTACTATACTGGGTATAACCTAAAATACCAGGTATAACCTACCATACTGGGTATAACCTACTACACCAGCTCTCACCTTCTATAGCAGGTATACCTCCCCTGGTCTGATGCCATCCTGAGACTCTCACCTTCTTTGACGCTCAGGTTCTTGAAGGCCGGGGACTCCGGGACCACCTGCTTGATGAAGATCCCGTCCCTCCCTCCCCCACCAACAATCAGACCCTCCGCTCCGCCGTCCTGGGCCGTCTTCACGATCACCTCCGACTCAGGACTGTGAAGTTCCTGAAATTATGTAAAATATGAGCCCTATGGGGTCTGGCAACCAATGACCCCTTCTTCAATATCTGGGTTCAGATCCCAATCTCTGTCGTCCACTTGATGACTGCTCAGGGGTACAGCCTACAGGGCAGACAGCAGACCCTTTTGGGTTGAAAAGTATCAGCTAAATGACGAAATAGTGGAGACAAAATAGTAGATATTTGGTCTCCACTATATAGAAACATGATATGACATAATTAATACAAAGTATGATATGGAAATATTATACTGTACATACAATATAGAAAATACTATATACAATATAGAAAAGGGTTAGGGTTAGTTCTAAATACTATGTACCACTATGTAGAACATACTATATACTTCTTCCACATACTATGTAGAACAAAGTACGTTCCACATACTATGTGGTACATAATGTCTAGGACATACTACATACTTATACTACGTACTATGTAGAACCTACTATAAACTTGTACCACATACTATGTAGAACAAAGTATGCTCGACATACTATGTGGTACAAAGATGTACCACATAGTAGATAGAACGTACTTTGTAGATCATACTACATACTTATACCACCTACTGTGTGGAACATAGTTTGTTGTATAAACGGGTCCCTCTGTGATATATGCCGTCCCTGCGGAGGCAGCAAGAGGTGCTCAGCTCACCTTCAGTTTGCTCATCTTGGAAGACGAGCGCTTGTCGAACAGCGAGCCCAGACCAGACCTTTTCCCGCCTCGTCCACCTTTCTTCTGAAGGTCATGCTCCGCCCCGCCCTAAGGTCAAATATAGGGTCAGGGTTAACCTGAGGTCAAATAAGACCCAGGTGCAGAACAGGTTGAATATTGTGTCCGCGCGGCCCCAGACGATAGAGGTGATGTAAGGAATAATCACCGAGAGGCCGGGCAATAAACAGTTTGATATGCCCGGCTAGTGGACGGCTTACCGCCCGAGACGAAGTCGAGGGCGGTAACCTTCCGCGAGCCGGGCATATCAAACTGTTTATTGCCCTGCCTTGAGGTGATTATTCCGTTTATTCTACTTCGCGCCGGCCAACATCTCATCTCATCTCATCTTCAACCGCTTATCCGGGGTCGGGTCGCGGGGGCAGCAGCTCAAGCAGGGGGCCCCAGACTTCCCTTTCCCGAGCCACATTGACCAGCACTGACGGGGGGATCCCGAGGCGTTCCCAGGCCAGTGTTGAGATATAATCTCTCCACCTAGTCCTGGGTCTTCCCCGAGGTCTCCTGACCACTGGACGTGCTGGAATCACTCCAGGGAGGCGCCCAGTGGGCATCCTTACCAGATGCCCGAACCACCTCAACTGACTCCTTTCTAAGCAAAGGCCAACATAATAAAACAATTCATATACTTTAATAATTAGCCACTACATATTGGTTGCATAAGCTGATCACTCGAGGTTTAACGACGTAGTAGTGTAACATTCGTATCAAGTCAGCTTTTAAATGACGATTCGATCAAAACATGCACTCCTTATTCCAAATAATTTTTATTTGCAATAAATATAAGCAAAATTATTGCGATTCATGCGATCATTTTATAACAAAACTATTGCGATCATAGCGGCGTATTGATCTACTGTGCTCAGTCAGCAGCAAGTAGAGCCGACAATTCAGCGGGCAATACGCCGGATTAATGCACCCCTCCCAGCCAATCAGGATCGAGCATTCTTAAATGAAGTAGAATAAACAGTAATAATGCACGCGTCGGCGTAACAGCACCATGACTCATCATGAGGTGCAGCCCCTCCAATGGAGCGCACCGATCAGGTGTCCAAGCTAAAGGTCACCTTAATACAATTTGAATGCACTTTTATTTTGATACATAATCCTGAGTCATCAGGCCCCAATGGGACGATCTTTTTTCATGCCCAATGAAAAAGCTTTTAGGATTTTTATGATTCCCCCCTCCAAAATATATAGCAGGCAATAATATTGATTGAATGCGACTACTTGCTCATTGGGTGTGTGTGTGTGTGTGTGTGTGTGTGTGTGTGTGTGTGTGTGTGTGTGTGTGTGTGTGTGTGTGTGTGTGTGTGTGTGTGTGTGTGTGTGTGTGTGTGTGTGTGTGTGTTGTGTACGTAAGTGCATGCGCGTGTGAGTGTGCGTGTGTGTTTGCTAAGAACAATGACTTTGGATTTTGGTTTGAAGAAAAAAAACTTTTTAGAGGGAAGAGGAGGCTGGTAGAGAATAGAGGAGGTGGTAGAGGAGCTGATAGAGAGTGGAGGAGGTGGTAGAGAGTAGAGGAGGTGGTAGAGAATAGAGGAGGGGGCAGAGGAGGTGTTAAAGGAGGTGGTAGAGAGTAGAGGAGGTGGTAGAGGAGCTGATAGAGAGTGGAGGAGGTTGTGGAGAATAGAGGAGGCGATAGAGGAGGTGGTAGAGGAGGTGGTAGAGAGTAGAGGAGGTGGTAGAGGAGGTGGTAGAGAGTAGAGGAGGTGGTAGAGGAGGTGGTAGAGGAGGTGGTAGAGAGTAGAGGAGGTGGTAGAGGAGGTGGTAGAGAGTAGAGGAGGTGGTAGAGAATAGAGGAGGTGGTAGAGAGTAGAGGAGGCAGTAGAGAGTAGAGGAGCTGATAGAGAGTGGAGGAGGTTGTGGAGAATAGAGGAGGCGATAGAGGAGGTGGTAGAGGAGGTGGTAGAGAGTAGAGGAGGTGGTAGAGGAGGTGGTAGAGAGTAGAGGAGGTGGTAGAGGAGGTGGTAGAGAGTAGAGGAGGTGGTAGAGGAGGTGGTAGAGAGTGGAGGAGGTGGTAGAGGAGCTGATAGAGAGTGGAGGAGGTTGTGGAGAATAGAGGAGGTGCTAGAGGAGGTGCTAGAGAGTAGAGGAGGCAGTAGAGAGTAGAGGAGCTGATAGAGAGTGGAGGAGGTGGTAGAGAGTAGAGGAGGTGTAGAGGAGGTGGTAGAGGAGGTGGTAGAGAGTAGGGGAAGGGTTGAGGGCAGAGGAGTTGGTAGAGCAGTTCTGCACCTCCTTGTCGCTGTCAGAGAAGCCGGCTGCCTCTGGGAACTCCTCCACAGGGGAGGATCCTTGAGGTCGCGGCCGCTTCTCCTCCACCTCGGACGGCTCGTCGTACAGCTGGGGGTCACAGGTCAGGGTCAGGTGCGACATACCTGTCAAGACTAGGGCTTTGCTAAATCTGGGGCTTTAACTGGACTTAACTCTGGGCTAAACCTGGTTTATACCAGGACTAAACTAAGTGCTAAACCTGGTTTATACCAGGACTAAACTAAGGGCTAAACCTGGTTTATACCAGGACTAAACTTGGGCCTAAACCTGGCTTATATAAGGACTCAGGGCTAAACCTGGTTTATACCAGGCTAAACTAAGTGCTAAACCTGGTTTATACCAGGACTAAACTTGGGCCTAAACCTGGCTTATATAAGGACTCAGGGCTAAACCTGGTTTATACCAGGCTAAACTAAGTGCTAAACCTGGTTTATATCAGGACTAAACCTGGTTTATACCAGGACTTAACTTGGGGCTAAACCTGGCTTATATAAGGACTCAGGGCTATACCTGGTTTATACCAGGATGAAACCTTGTCTATAACTCGTTTATTTTATTTTATTTATTATATTATTTAACGGGTGAGTCAGAAGGAGTCCATAACAGATGGTGGGGGGGTACTGGTCTCACCGAGTCGTCTTCGGCCCCGGGCTCGCGTCCCTGTAACCTCCGACCCCCTGCTGAGTAATCACAACAGAGACAGTACAACACATCACATTAAGCTTTGGAACCTGTATTCATTTAAACGTTTCCAACCAAAGCCGTCGACCCAGCCATTAAAAATCCCTTCAGGTTTTTTTCTGGGGTTGCCCTCCTGGAGAAGGAGTGATGCAGCTTCAGAAGGACGGTAGCTAGTGGGTTGGTTTGTCTTCCCTTGAAAATAAATGAATGAAGAACCTCAGGGCTTAATAGTGTCAGGGTACGATGTCCTGTCACCACCTAAGCCTCGGGGCTAACTAGTGTCAGGGTTATGATGTCCTGTCATCATCTAACCCTCAGGAATAACTAGAGAGCTTAATGGGGATAGGATGTCCTGTAGCCACCTAACCCTCAAGTAGAACTACTGTGCTTAGGGGGGTTAGGATGTCCCCTAACTCTACGCCTGCTACACCAACTGGCTAAACACAACGTCAAATTACTATCTAACAAAACCCTAGACACTTCATATAAAACAAGTGGATCTTATTATACTGAACAATTTGATGTTACACCAGCTTAGAGGAACCAGGGCTTAGAGGAACCAGAGCTTAGAGGAACACATTTCAACTTTTTTCAAGTTCATTTTTTACATTAAGAGCATTTAGCACTTTTTGGTTTGCTCATTGACACTTTTATCCAAAGCGACAATAAGCACATTTGTTATAATAGGAAGAAACAACAATATATATCTGTGGGTACAGTAAGGATGTTCATAGAACCAAGTGCCAAGCACTAACTAGCACTAGGTTAACCCATTCCCCGTACACAACAAAGATAGCTAGGATAAGATGCTACACAACTACGTCCTATAACTAAGTGCAACATACAATAAGTGCGTACATTTAGTGCCGGGACGTACAACATACAATAAGTAGGAGGGGAGGGAGAAAACAGAAAGCATGAATATTGACATCCTAAGTGAGTGTGTTTGTGAGGAGTCAGCGGGTCTGAGCAGGACATTATTTTGAGTTTTCCCGGAGCCAGATCCCAGAGGACCCAACCGATCCATTTTATAGATCCTGAATCAGCTTAGGTCTGGGACAGAGCTGGGAAGTGTGTTTCAAAAATCATTAGCTGGACTTGTGTTACATCATCCCTAAAACAACGTGAGGAAGGTGAGGACACGACCCTGATCTCTACCTGAAACACAGGAGATGGGTTTCTGAGTTCACAGTCTCTCTCTCTCTCTCTCTCTCTCTCTCTCTCTCTCTCTCTCTCTCTCTCTCTCTCTCTCTCTCTCTCTCTCTCTCTCTCTCTCTCTCTCTCTCTCTCTCTCTCTCTCTCTCTCTCTCTCTCTCTCTCTCTCTCTCTCTCTCTCTCTCTCTAAATAACTCACCATACCACTCGATGAACAATAATAAACCAACTCACCTCCAGAGGCTCTTGACTAGAACAGCAGATGTCCTGCTTTAGTCCAGGGATAACAGTGGTTCTACTTGGCTCTACTGTGTTCCCAGAGTCTCAATCTCAGACTGTGTGTTGAGCTGAGGTTGCCCTGAGATGTTGAAGGTAGGAGTGTCCTCTAATCTGCTACCTTGTCTGCCTGATTTCCTTAAGTCACTTGTGTGAACAACACAACAGTCCACCCTTCAAGTCTCCTCCTACGATGTGTACAGCCTACATCCAGCAGTACACACTACTAAACATTACTAATACTACTGTACACTACTAAACATTACTAATAGTACTTGTACACTACTAAACATTACTAATAGTACTGTACACTACTAAACATTACTAATACTTCTGTACACTACTAAACATTACTAATACTACCGTACACTACTAAACATTACTAATACTACTGTACACTACTAAACATTACTAATACTACTGTACACTACTAAACATTACTAATAGTACTGTACACAACTAAATATGACTAATAGTACTGTACACTACTAAACATTTCTACACACCACTACACACCACTACACACACTACTACACACCACTACACACTACTACACACTACTACACACTGCACACTAATACACACTACTACTACTACTACTACTACTACTACTACTACTACACACTACTACTACTACTACTAGTGTCAGGGTACGATGTCCTGTAACCACCTAACCCTCAAGTAGAACTACTGTGCTCAGGTGGGTTAGGATGTCCGCTAACTCTAAGCCTGCTACACCAACTGGCTAAACACAACGTCAAATTACTATCTAACAAAACCTTGCCCACTCCTACAGTGGTCGGTCTGCGGGTCAGTTGGCAGGACTCAGACCGGACCTCCCTGGCCAAATATTGACCGTGAGGGTGCGTTCACAGCTTGATCAGAACTAATCAATCAACCCTTTTAACGTCCTTACCCAATTCCAAACACTGGTTTGGAATATAACGGATGTCTGTGTCTATTGTTTGGGTGTAGCTAGAGTTGTGTGGGTGGGGCTATGTCTTGTGTTTGGGTGTAGCTAGAGTTGTGTGGGTGGGGCTATGTCTTGTGTTTGGGTGTAGCTAGATTTGTGTAGGTGGGGCTGTATCTTCTGTATGGGTGTAGCTAGACTTGTGTGGGTTTGGCTATGTCTTGTGTTCGGGCGTGGTTTTAGTCTTGTGGGTTGGGCTAGAGCCTT
>OLKM01001725.1:57500-65000 GCA_900291075.1 Melanogrammus aeglefinus
AGGGCGAAATGCAACGCAGCATTACCATGGATTTTGTGCTCTACATATCTAGCTCCTCATGTACTACTCCTAATGTACTACTCCTCATGTACTACTCCTCATGTACTACTCCTCATGTACTACTCCTCATGTACTACTCCTCATGTACTACTCCTGATGTACTACTCCTCATGTACTACTCCTCATGTACTACTCCTCATGTACTACTCCTCATGTACTACTCCTGATGTACTCCATAATGACCCCAATACACGAGACGCCGTGAGGCAGAGCAGTGTCAGTGTTCAGTACACAGACGCTGAGCCCACGATGCTATTCTGAAGCTCCACAACCCTGTCCTCTCTCCTGGTCTCAGGCCCAGGATGGGCTTGTGACCTGACGCCAGTTATGCTTGTTTTGGCAAAATCGATTTATTCACAATAATGGATTAGTTCACAAGTACCTCAAAGTGTAACCATTCAGAAATGTAGTGCAGGGTAGAGATGAAGGGACAGTTTGTTTAGTGGTGGCGGAGTTCTCTCCATGTTAGCCACAAAGGGCCCGGTGACACAGCAGTTTGTTTGGATGGAGTCCAAAACATCTCAGAGGAAATTAGAAGATGACAGGCGGGATGATACAGCTAGCGGTGTAGGGTTGGATGATACAGCTAGCGGTGTAGGGTTGGATGATACAGCTAGCGGTGTAGGGTTGGATGATAGATGTAGGGTTGGATGATACAGCGTAGCGGTGTAGGGATGATACAGCTAGCGGATAGTTAGGGCTGGATGATACAGCTAGCGGTGTAGGGTTGGATGATACAGCTAGCGGTGTAGGGTTGGATGATACAGCTAGCGGTGTAGGGTTGGATGATAGATGTAGGGTTGGATGATACAGCTAGCGGTGTAGGGTTGGATGATACAGCTAGCGGTGTAGGGTTGGATGATAGATGTAGGGCTGGATGATACAGCTAGCGGTGTAGGGTTGGATGATAGATGTAGGGCTGGATGATAGAGCTAGCGGTGTAGGGTTGGATGATACAGCTAGCGGTGTAGGGCTGGATGATCCAGCTAGCGGTGTAGGGCTGGATGATAGAGCAGTGTGGGGTTTGATGATACAGCTAGCAGTGTAGGGCTGGATGATACAGCTAGCGGTGTGGGGCTAGATGATAGCGCTAGCGGTGTAGGGCTGTACGATAGAGCTACCGGTGTGGGGTTTGATGATACAGCCAGCATTGTAGGGCTAGATGATAGAGCAGTGGGGGGTTTGATAATACAGCTAGCAGTGTAGGGCTGGATGATAGAGCAGTGTGGGGCTAGATGATACAGCTAGCGGTGTGGGGCTAGATGATAGTGCTAGTGATGTAGGGCTAGATGATACAGCAGTGTAGGGCTGGATGATGAAGCAGTGTAGGGCTAGATGATACAGCTAGCGGTGTGGGGCTAGATGATAGCGCTAGCGGTGTGGGGCTAGATGATATAGCTAGTGCTTAAAGAATGTAACGTTCTGGGATAGGTTTGGGGAGGGAGATTCTATCAAGATGACTTTGAGATAGTTGATCACTGTGATATAGCATCACAGTGATCAACCTTTTTTGTATATATAATATTGTGGGTATATATTATGTTAGATTACATATATTACATTGTGGATAGATATCATGTTATATATACTATATTTTGGATACGTATCATAATATTGATATATATTTAAATAAAAATGTAAATGGTATTTTGGTGAAGTCCAGGGTGGCTTCCACTGCTTAGCAGCAGCTGCAGGTTTCACACACTTTGGAAGGTCTGCCTGTTTACATGAGCATGCTGTAATTGAATTAGTCAACACAGCCATCCGGTGAAATGGGAATTAAGCACGAATATCACAAATATCTTCTCCTCCTCGAATCCTATCATTCTCCACTAACTCCCATTAGCTGCTGTCCCATGACTGGGAACAGACTGAACTGTAGGCTACTGTTGATGCCTTCGGACAAAACTTATAATATTTGATATTATACAAAGTTATTCTTTGAGCCTAGTATATTTTATTATCTTGTTCCCAGTATATTTGATATCGTTTTCTGTGCTTAGAAGCACTAGGCTACTGGGCTGACTGCGTTCCAGGCGGTAGAGTATCTCGGGGGACCTTGTCGACCTGGTTGATTCGGTCAGGATTAGTGACACTGATGAGGACACAGATTGTCCGTGCTGCTGCACAGTCTGAGAGTTGAATGATATGGAAGCTAATCAATGCCATAATGTTTTGAACTTTAAAAGCTATTTAAAATTCAATAGCTTGTATTGAAATGTAAACCACATTGAATTCATAACATTGAAATGTTGTACTTTGAAAACAAGGATATCTGATGTGTGGCATACATTAATTTAGACACAAAAAATGTAGTTGTAGATTGAGACTGATTATATCCAATCTGGCCGCTGTCATCGAACCCGTCATATTGTGTTATTCAAATATGTAACTACGAAAACTGACCTAAAGCCCAGAGTCATAAATATCATATTTTGACCGTTTCGATTTTAAGTCATGAATATCGTTTTTTGTGCAAACCTAGGTTTGCTGATTAAAAGTTAACGACTCCACACAGGCTCACACCATCATTAACCAGTATGTGGTCACTAGTCTCCAACCATCATTAACCAGTATGTGGTCACTAGTCTCACACCATCATTAACCAGTATGTGGTCACTAGTCTCACACCATCATTAACCAGTATGTGGTCACTAGTCTCACACCATCATTAACCAGTATGTGGTCACTAGTCTCACACCATCATTAACCAGTATGTGGTCACTAGTCTCACACCATCATTAACCAGTATGTGGTCACTAGTCTCACACCATCATTAACCAGTATGTGGTCACTAGTCTCACACCATCATTAACCAGTATGTGGTCACTAGTCTCACAAACTGCTGAAATGTATTCTTAAAGGGAAAACATTTAAAAATGTTTTATTTTGCATAAGAGTTCAGCAGCAGGTGAAAGTACAAAATTAGTATTCAGTGTAAAAATATCTGAACTCACAGTCCTTTGATAGTGCAAACGTTAAAGGTTAAACACAAAGGTTCTACACAATAAAGCCCACATGTAAGACCTAACGCGTTAAAGACTTAAGGCATAAAGACTCAAGGCATAAAGACTAAACGCATTACCCATTCCCTCCAGAAAAACAGGAATATGCAATCGCATAATTCAACGCAGCCAAAGTCCCCATATTCATTTGGGGACTGCATTTTTTTCAATATGGCGCACTTTCACCGCATAAATTGCAGATTTCCGCGCAAAAAATGCCGGTCTTGCATGATTTCATAATCCCTGCATTTTCGTTGCAAAAAAAGTCACATATATCTTAGCAGAAAGTTGAAAAATGTTGTGTTTACTTCACACAAGAGCAGCCATTTCCCCCTGTTGCCATGGGAACGTTATGAAGTGACATAATTACGCGACGCGAACATCATCGAAAAGCTGATATTTTTCGCAAGTTCCCGCAATTTCATCGCATAAAACTGCATAAATATGCAGCATATTTCATCACATTTTTTAAGAAAAAAAGCCATATAATCAAGGAATTTTGGCCGCAACAATCACAAAATAACGCCGCATTTTTCTGGAGGGACTGATTAAAGACTAAACGCATTAAAGATTTAAAGCATTAAAGACTAAACGCATTAAAGCCTTGACACATGAAAGACTTAAGGCATTAAAGACTTAAAGCATAAAGACTTAACAAATGAAAGACTTCAGGCATTAACGACTACACATGTTAAAGGCTAAACGTTTTAAAGATTCAACACGTTGAGTTGGAGACAGGCACTATGGCAGGGCGAAGAGGCTGGTGGTTCAGCTTGTTGATCACAGCTGTGGATGAAGGACGTGAAGAAGTCCTTGATTCTTCTTCGACGCTAAACTGATGCTGGCCTTCCAGAACCAGCACCACCTCCCCGAGCAGACAGTAGCCAAACTAGCTCTTTAGTAGCATGGAGCTCCTTGACCAGCAGGCAGGACTTCATGGCAGCTGGACAATCCTTCTACTCGAAATTAATGAAAATAAAATAAAGTCAAATATTTCCCAAATTTGTACACATCTTACAAATTAACATAAATATGGGCTGGGTTCTGTTGGAGACGTCTCATTGGACACGGCTAGGGCGATAGGCTCCGCCCTCTCGTCAAGACGCCAGCACGCCCTGCCGGATGATGTGGTTGCCGTAGCGACGGCCGAGCGTGGTGTCCCTTCTCAGCTGGTGGGAGTGACATCGCTTCGGGCTGGGCTCCGCCTCCTGGCCGCCGGGCTCCGCCTCCTGGCCGCCAGGCTCCGCCTCCTGCCCGGTGGGCGGGGCCCCGGGCACGGCCCCGGAGCGGAGGCGGGGCCGGGGGGCCTCGGGGCCCGGGGGTTCTGAGGAGGGGGGTCTCTCCGCCCTCTTGGGGATCCTGAACTTGCCCCAGTTCTTCAGCTGGCTGCAGGTGGTGCTGCAGGTGGAGCCGGGGGGCGGGTGGAGCAGGCGGATGTCCACCAGCCGGACGCACACCGTCTTATCCAGGCGCCGGGGGGTGGGGCCCTCTGAGACCTTCCTCCTCCTCCCCTCCTCCTCCTCCCCGGCTCCGCCCGGCCGGGCCCCCTCCGGGGCCGGGGGGAGCCGCCCGGGGCCCCTGCGGCCCTCGGGGAGGGTGCCCTGGTTCTGGTGGTCGGGGGTGGGCTGCCTGGTGTTCCTACTCCCAGACCCCTTGGGGCCGTTGGGAGGAGAGTCTGGGGAGCTCCTCCCTCTGCTCCTCCGGTCGGGCCTCAGCCGCCGGCCCTTGGAGGTGGAGGTGGAGGAGGTGGTGGAGGTGGAGGAGGTGGTGGAGGTGGAGGTGGAGGAGGTGGAGGTGGAGGTGCAGGTGGAGGAGGAGCCCTCCGATAGGTTCTGGTCCGGGTCCGTGGCCGAAGGAGCGGCTGAGGAACACAAGAGGAAGAATATCATCAGACGGTAAACTGACTTAAATATAACACGGGTTAAACTGACTTATATATGACACAGGTTAAACTGACTTATATAACACAGGTTAAACTGACTTATATATAACACAGGTTAAACTGACTTAACATAGGCTGTATCTAACACAGGTTCAACTGACTTATATATAACACAGGTTAAACTGACTTATATATAACACAGGTTAAACTGACTTATATATAACACAGGTTAAACTGACTTATATATAACACAGGTTAAACTGACTTATATATAACACAGGTTAAACTGACTTATATAACACAGGTTAAACTGACTTATATATAACACAGGTTAAACTGACTTAACATAGGCTGTATCTAACACAGGTTCAACTGACTTATATATAACACAGGTTAAACTGACTTATATAACACAGGTTAAACTGACTTATATATAACACAGGTTAAACTGACTTATATATAACACAGGTTAAACTGACTTATATAACACAGGTTCAACTGACTTATATATAACACAGGTTCAACTGACTTATATAACACAGGTTCAACTGACTTATATATAACACAGGTTCAACTGACTTATATATAACACAGGTTCAACTGACTTAACATAGGCTGTATCTAACACAGGTTCAACTGACTTATATATAACACAGGTTCAACTGACTTATATATAACAGAGGTTCAACTGACTTATATATAACACAGGTTAAACTGACTTATATATAACACAGGTTAAACTGACTTATATATAACACAGGTTAAACTGACTTATATATAACACAGGTTAAACTGACTTATATATAACACAGGTTAAACTGACTTATATAACACAGGTTCAACTGACTTATATATAACACAGGTTCAACTGACTTATATATAACACAGGTTCAACTGACTTATATATAACACAGGTTAAACTGACTTATATATAACACAGGTTAAACTGACTTATATCTAACACAGGTTAAACTGACTTATATATAACACAGGTTAAACTGACTTATATCTAACACAGGTTTAACACTAACCGGTTAAACTGACTTATATAACACAGGTTCAACTGACTTATATATAACACAGGTTCAACTGACTTATATATAACACAGGTTCAACTGACTTATATATAACACAGGTTAAACTGACTTATATCTAACACAGGTTAAACTGACTTATATCTAACACAGGTTCAACTGACTTATATCTAACACAGGTTCAACTGACTTAACGTAGGCTGTATTCAACACAGGTTAAACTGACTTAACGTAGGCTGTATCTAACACAGGTTCAACTGACTGAACATAGGCTGTATTTAACACAGGTTCAACTGACACAGGTTAAACTGACTTAACATAGGCTGTATCTAACCCAGGTTCAACTGACCACTGAGCTGCTCCAGCAGGAGGAGCTGCTTGTGGAACATCTGCTCCTGGAGGCGGCAGAGTGACCGCTTCATCTTCTCTCTCCTGGTCACCATGTAGCTCAGGTTCCTCACCTGGGGGGGGGCAGAGGTCACAGGTCAACCCGGGGGTCAGGGTGGGGGTCAGTGCAGCATCAGGAGGGGTCAGACCTACCCTCTCCAGGTCCTGCCGGAGGTGGGTGAAGAGCTGGAGGCGTCTGAGCAGCACCTCCTGCTCGCGGCGGGCTAGGCTCTCCTCCTCCTCCTTCTTGGGCGTGAGGAGCGGCTGGTTGAAGTTGGCTCTGCGCTTCAGCTTCCAGTACTGGAACAGGAAGTCCACCAGCTCGGCCGACAGCCGCAGCCGCTCCGCAACCTCCCCCACCGCCACGAAGGCCGAGAACTCCTCCTCCAGCTGCTGCAGCTTCAGCTGCCGGAGGTTCCCCCTCTTCTTATCGGCCTGCTCCTCCTCCTCGCCTCTCACCCGGCCCCTCCTCCTGCTCCTCTTGTCGGCCCCGCCCTCCTCCTCCTCCTCCTCCTCCTCCGAGTGTTTGGGGCAGAAGGACTTGAACTTGACCTCGTCTTCCTCGGTGAGGAAGGTGATCATCTTCAGCTCGTTCTTGAGGCCGCAGGTCACGTGGAACGCGATGCGGCAGTTCTTAGCCGAGCACTGTGGAGGAGGAGCATGTTAAACCACGCTAACAGAGGAGCTACCATGTTAGCACTGAGGAGGGGACGCATGTTAAACCACGCTAACACACTAGCATGCTAAAATGATGGCATGTTAACATACTAACCCCCTGGTGTGACGTGTTAACATACTAACCCCCTGGTGTGACGTGTTAACATACTAACCCCCTGGTGTGACGTGTTAACATACTTACCCCCTGGTGTGACGTGTTAACATACTAACTCAGCGGGGATCGAGGCTCACATGCTAGCTACAGCGCGTCAGGCCAGACCTGGTGTCCCAGCATGCCGTGCGGTACCTGTATGCAGGCCCCGGTCTTGTCCTGGCAGACGCAGCAGAGGAGGGCCCAGCGGCTGCTGGGGATGTGGGACATGTTGGTGATGGGCTCCATCTTCTCTGGGTCCCCGATGCTCACCTGCAACACCGTCACCCACGGTTACAACCACGCCAATAACAAGGTTACCAT
>OLKM01001725.1:70000-110618 GCA_900291075.1 Melanogrammus aeglefinus
AGACCAAACACCTGGAGACACAGAGTCAACATCTGGAGACAGAGACCAAACACCTGGAGACACAGAGTCAACACCTGGAGACACAGAGTCAACACCTGGACACACAGAGTCAACATCTGGAGACAAAGAGACTGAACACAAAGGCACAGTGTGATGGTGATGTAGCGGTGACGGAGGCAGTGTGATGGTGATGTAGCAGTGACGGAGGCAGTGTGATGGTGATGTAGCGGTGACGGAGGCAGTGTGATGGTGATGTAGCGGTGACGGAGGCAGTGTGATGGTGATGTAGCGGTGACGGAGGCAGTGTGATGGTGATGTAGCGGTGACGGAGGCAGTGTGATGGTGATGTAGCGGTGACGGAGGCAGTGTGATGGTGATGTAGCGGTGACGGAGGCAGTGTGATGGTGATGTAGCGGTGACGGAGGCAGTGTGATGGTGATGTAGCGGTGACGGAGGCAGTGTGATGGTGATGTAGCGGTGACGGAGGCAGTGTGATGGTGATTTAGCGGTGACGGAGGCAGTGTGATGGTGATGTAGCGGTGACGGAGGCAGTGTGATGGTGATTTAGCGGTGACGGAGGCAGTGTGATGGTGATGTAGCAGTGACGGAGGCAGTGTGATGGTGATTTAGCGGTGACGGAGGCAGTGTGATGGTGATGTAGCGGTGACGGAGGCAGTGTGATGGTGATGTAGCGGTGACAGGTAGTGTGATGGTGATGTAGCGGTGACGGAGGCAGTGTTATGGTGATGTAGCGGTGACGGAGGCAGTGTGATGGTGATGTGGCAGTGACGGAGGCAGTGTGATGGTGATGTAGCGGTGAAGGAGGCAGTGTGATGGTGATGTAGCGGTGAAGGAGGCAGTGTGATGGTGACGTAGCGGTGACGGAGGCAGTGTGTTTGGAGCCCCACCTCAGATGCCTTCATGCCGGTACTCCGTCGGGCCATGGTCTGGGAGTGCTGCGACCAGCAGGTGGAGTTACCTGAAGGGGAGGGGACAGAGTTTACACCTCAGTGCGTGTGACTGGCTCCTTGTTGCATGTCACTGCGTTTCTTCTCAAGATTTCTTCCTTGCTAATTCCAAGGGAGTGTTTTCTTGCCCTTGCGGGGGCTTGGGTAAAGGGGGTGTTTTCTTGCCCTTGCGGGGGCTTGGGTAAAGGGGGTGTTTTCTTGCCCTTGCGGGGGCTTGGGTAAAGGGGGTGTTTTCTTGCCCTTGCGGGGGCTTGGGTAAAGGGGGGTGTTTTCTTGCCCTTGCGGGGGCTTGGGTAAAGGGGGTGTTTTCTTGCCCTTGCGGGGGCTTGGGTAAAGGGGGTGTTTTCTTGCCCTTGTGCGGGGGCTTGGGTAAAGGTGGTGTGTTTACTTACTGCCATGGTCAGACTCGTCGCTGCTGCTGAGACGTCTGACCCTCTTCATGGCGCTCAGCTGGTAACAGAGAATACACCACGTAAACACAACGTAACTCTGGTAACAGAGAGTACACCACGTAAACACAACGTAACCCCGGTAACAGAGACTACACCACGTAAACACAATGCTGGTATCAGAGAATACACAAATCACACACAATATATGAACAATTCTTCAAGATTAATTAAGGGTTAACTTGCAACGGTGCTCTCAACCCCGTAAAGGGATCCAATAGATGCTGTAACGGATCTTAATAGCATGATATAAATGACAATAACTGTAAAAGATTATTTGTATTGTATTGGTACTAAAAAGATGATCAGGCTCCACCCGACAACGTCACGCTGCCCCCTCACTCGCGCTTCCGTAGCCATGACAACGCCCGGAGGCCACGTGCCCGGTAGTGAGGACGGAGTGAGCGCGTCACGCTGACCTCCCGCCGTGCAGCGGGGGACTCGAACCCCGACCCGGAGGAGCTAGGAGGCTATCCAGCTAACCTTCCCATCGTCTTGACACTCAAGCTAACCAGAAGCTAACCTAAAGTTACCCGGCAGCGTCACCACTCCGTATCAAACCAGACCGTTACTGTGTCACACATAAGACATGTCCGCCCTGCCCTCTGGCTCAGAGCGGCCGTCAGGGGGACACGGCTGGCGCCTGAGAGCCACGCCAACAGGTTATCGGCTAGGGAAGGGTTAGCCAGGTGAGCTACAGAGTTAGCCTGAAACTGGGCTAGCGTCATGTTCTCATTCCGCAAGATCGGTCTATGATTGATATAGAAAAGGCTCGGACCCGCTGTTTGTCAGAGCAGCTTGTACTGTGTATCGTGTTGTAATATGTTGTTACGTAAAGCTGTGTTGTTAGCTGTGATGCTAACGCAACAGCGGGGCACCGTGGCGCCATTTTAAATGACGACGTCGCGTTTTCCCCGCGATCAAAATACAAACTGGTTAGAAAACCACCTATGAAACCGGCAATGAAAATATTGAACATTTATGCACACATCGAAGATATTAAACAGTATCGAACCCCGCGGAGAGCTGATAATAAAGTGGACAGTACGTACAGAAGCACGTCAGGTCGGCGCAGGACGGAGTTTGAAATTCTGGCGACCGTTCGACCCGCAGTCCACATACACACCAACACATGACGTCACGGGGGCAGGCCGTAGTACAGCCCCCGTCCGCTAGGGGGCGGGCCCGTAGTAACAACCCCCGACCACTAGGACGCGGGCCCGTAGTAACAACCCCGACTGCTAGGAGGCGCCCCTGCGCAACACATTGGGAACTTTGACTGTCTATGATCAGAAATCCCTCTTATATAATTCAGATGCATTAATTACAAACAAATAATTGATCATGAAGGTTTTTAAAATACACATTTTCATCCAATTAGTATTGAAATAAAGAACGTAGTTAAAATGACCAAACTCGCTCAATCACTGAGCTGACCAGCTCCTTGTATGGCATGCAAGCGGTCCTCACATACCAGTGATTTATTTAAAGAGACAGGCCTCAAAAATAACTGCTTGAACAACAAACAAAAGAATGCTTTGCGTATTTCATAATTGTGCACAGTTATGACATTTAAGTGAATTTATCTACAAAAAATACATATATATTTATAGAGAGAAGAGCGAGAGACAGAAAGACAGACAGACAGAGTGAAAGAGAGAGAAAGAGATTGCTTTTTATACAGGTATCACAGTGACCATACATCGCCCTTTTAGAGACCAGAAATGCTCAAGAACCAATTTAAATGTTTCTACAATTGAAAGATTGATCCCCAAAGATGGCATAGGTCAAATGTGAGGGAATAAAGACAGCGCAGAGGAGGCAGGGAACGAACAGTAAGGCCCCTCCCTCCACGCTCCCTCCCTCCCAATGTTTTCTCCCGATGTTTTTCCAGGGTTAGGTGTAACCCTGACACCAGCAAGGAAACAGGGACCAACACACTATAAGCCGTCGTTCCAGCCAAAGTTCTTGGATCTTTTTGTCCCTAGAACTGCAAAGATTAAGCATATTAGTGTCTGGGCCCGCCCTAGCTTCTCCGAGTTGAAAAATGTCAACTCAGGGACAAAAGTGGCCAAAGAGTGTGCGTACATGTGTAGCCAACACCAGACTGCTCTCTGCTGGGCTCCAACAAGCCCTTGCGACTTGCTGAAGTCTTCGGTGTGACGAGGTTATTCTGTAGCAGGGGTGGGTTAGTGGGTGAGGATTTGCTCAACATTTGTTTGGTAGGCTGGTTCTGGGCAAACCTCCCCTGGTCACCTAAACCCTGTTCCTGAAAACTCTCACCCCTCTAGTCTAAACCATTGAACTGAAAGTCCCGCCCCTTCTAGTCTAAACCATTGAACTGAAAGTCCCGCCCCCTCTAGTCTAAACCATTGAACTGAAAGTCCCGCCCCCTCTCTCCCTAAACCATGGAAAGGAAAGTTCTGCCCTTTTACTCCTCAAACCATACATCCAAAAGTCCCGCCCTCTCTCCCTAAACCATGGAACTAAAAGTACCGCCCTCTTTCCTCTAACCATGTAAAAGTCCCGCCCTCTCTCCCTAAACCATTTCTAACAAACATTTTGGAACAAACCAATTTCTCCTCCGGGGGATTAATAAAGTTGCTATCAATCATATAACTAAAAGTCCCACCCTCTCTCCCTAAACCATTTGCAACAAACCTGTTGCAACAAACAAATTTCTGCTCAGAGGATTAATATTGTTATTATTCGTGTAGCTGAAAGTCCCGCCCTCTCTCCCAGTAATGCAGCATCCTGTTGATGAGTTCGGTAGCAAGATAAGTTTCCTGGGAAAAAGTTGTGGTTAATATACAATTATAGCAATGAAAGTAATACTATGAACTACTGCTCTACAACTAATATTGGTAACATTAATGCCATATATAATAATCATCCTCATACAATGTCCCTAATAATGACCATACACAGGAGTTTATTAACCAAATCATTTATTATCCAGAGAACCAGTCCTGACAGACACCCAACATTTAAATAGCTGACGAGTGGGCGTAGCTCACACTGTTGCACATGCGTCATGACCAGAGATATTTACACAACGCTCCTCCACAGTCTGCAGGACAGCTCCCCAGCGCTCCCGCTGGCCAACGGCGGTAACGCACCTCAGCACAAAGAAAAGCAGACGAACCAGGGGTGGACAGAGCAGGATATAGAGATGAAGGTATGGCAGTAACACTGTGAACGTCAAACTGTATTTACAAAGAAGTGGAGTCTGTGTGAAGGGGGGGGGGGGGTCTACCAGACTGGACACAACAAACTAAATAAGGCACAATTAATACTTTGAGCTTCAGGGACGTCTACAGAGCTGCAGCTGGCTGTACCCCCCTCCCTCTGCTACCCTACTCCACAAATACAATCACATGGTGACGGAGCAGACTAGCAGCAGCACCCCCACTATCCACCCCCCCCCCCCACCGAGGGGCCCCCCTACACAAACCCAGACCGTTGGTCCATCGGTCGCTCGATTGATTGATTGATTGAGAAGCGTTTGAAGGCTGAAGCAGTTCAGTTCTCCACCTCCTCCTCCATCACCTCCTCCTGGGGAGGGGGGGGGGTCTACCAGCATCAGATAGACGGGCGGGGTGGGGGGGTGGGAACCAGAAGGTGGAGGGGGTGGAGGCGGAGGGAGGAGGAGGCGCTGACAGGAGACCAGGCCAGGGTCGGGGTCGAGGGTCGGGCCGGGGTCGGTCAGTCGTGTTTCAGGTGGTCTTTGACGTCCTCCTCGTCAGTGTACTCCGACGGCTCATCCCCGGGCTTCAGCAACCGACCCACGTAGTCGTACTTCTCTGGAAGAGAACCAGGAGAACCAAGAGATCATTAGAACCAAGAGACCACTAGAACCAAGAGACCACTAGAACCAAGAGACCATTAGAACCAAGAGACCATTAGAACCAAGAGACCATTAGAACCAAGACACCACTAGAACCAAGAGACCATTAGAACCAAGAGACCATTAGAACCAAGAGACCATTAGAACCAAGAGACCACTAGAACCAAGAGACCATTATAACCAAGAGACCACGAGAACCAAGAGACCACGAGAACCAAGAGACCGCTAGAACCAAGAGACCATTAGAACCAAGAGACCATTAGAACCAAGAGACAATTAGAACCAAGAGACCATTAGAACCAAGAGACCATTAGAACCAAGAGAGTAGACCACTAGAACCAAGAGACCATTAGAACCAAGAGACCATTAGAACTAAGGCTGGGACAACGCGTCAACGTAATCGATGACATCGACGCATAAATTACGTCGACGCGAAAAATGAGCGTCGATTCGAAAAACCCAAAACAAAGATGGCGGCGTGGGAGCGTAGTAGCAACGCAAGTGGCTCCTCAAGACTTTCATAAGGGCAAGGCGCCAGGCACTCGTTCCTCTAGTATGGGAATTCTTTAATGTAAAAGGAAAGGATTCCGTGATATGTTGATATGTTCAATTCTGTTGGTTCAGGAAGGACGGAAGGCCTTTGTGTTTAAAGGCCTCAAGGCTATAAGGTTTTATTGAATGCTACCTCTGACTTCTAAGAATGCATTACTTTGCACTATTATTTTGGAATTTTAAGGCAATAAACATGTATTGCAATGTTAAGGAATTCATGTTTTTTTCATTCAGATCTGTAAATCAACATGCATAAATTGCTATTAGTCAATTAATGGGGACATAAATTGAATATCGAATCGGACTGAAAAAATGAATCGTTAGATTAATCGATGCATCGAAAAAGTAATCGCTAGATTAATCGTTTAAAAAATAATCTTTCATCCCAGCCCTAATTAGAACCAAGAGACCCCTCGACTGAGCAGTGAGGGTGGGGTGCCTCGACACTCAGCTTGGAGGAGCCGGGATCGAACCAGCACCTAACCCTAACCACTATAACCACGACGACTACAACAAATACAACCAAGCGATAGGGTATAGGATATATAGAATAAAAGTGGTACCCATGTTAGCATGTTATATGATAGAATAAACATGTGGTGCCCATGTTAGCATGTTATATGATAGAATAAACATGTGGTGCCCATGTTAGCATGTTATATGATAGAATAAACATGTGGTGCCCATGTTAGCATGTTATATGATAGAATAAACATGTGGTGCCCATGTTAGCATGTTATATGATAGAATAAACATGTGGTGCCCATGTTAGCATGTTATATGATAGAATAAACATGTGGTGCCCATGTTAGCATGTTATATGATAGAATAAACATGTGGTGCCCATGTTAGCATGTTATATGATAGAATAAACATGTGCTGCTCATGTTAATATGTTATATCCTGTATATAGTATGAACCATGTTCTCAACATACCCATGAACTGCATCTCCCACTCGCGGACGCTCTCCATCTGCACGGCGTTGAGGTCCGACAGGTCGTCGTACTGGTCCAGCAGTGTCTCCTTCTCCAGGCAGAAGGTGGCCAGGCCCCGCGACGCGTCCCGGCCCGCGAAGATCCCGTACGGACCGTCTGGGGACACAACGTATGACGTTACTGCTACTAGTACTACAACTACATTACTACTACTGCTGTTGCTACTGATAGTAGTACTACAACTACATTACTACTACTGCTGTTGCTGCTACTGATAGTAGTAATACAACTACATTACTACTACTGCTGCTGGAGCTACAACTACATTACTACTAATGACGCTGCTACTGCTACTGCTGCTACCTACTACTACTGCTGCTGCTGCTTATGCTACGACTGCTGCTAGGAGCCACTGGCACTGCATCTTACAATAGGAGCCACTGGCACTGCATCTTACAATAGGAGCCACTGGCACTGCATCTTACAATAGGAGCCACTGCATCTTACATTAGGAGCCACTGCATCTTACAATAGGAGCCACTGCATCTTACAATAGGAGCCACTGGCACTGCATCTTACAATAGGAGCCACTGCATCTTACATTAGGAGCCACTGCATCTTACAATAGGAGCCACTGCATCTTACAATATGCGCCACCAGCAACACATCTGAGCAGATGTACAGCGTGGCGGGAATATCGTCAATCCCTGGTGGCACCTTTTAAGCCGACAGTAGGTTAACTAGTGAGTATACCAAGGCGCAGTAGGAGGAGACTGAAGTCAGTTCAAAGCTCTTCGTTAGCTGCTTGCTTTTTTAATCCAAGGAATTTCTACTGTAACTGTCTGTTTCTACTGTAACTGTCTACTGTATCTGCATACTGTAACTGTTTCTACTGTATCGCTCTACTGTATCTGTATTCTGTATACTGTTTGTTTACTTTTCCTACTTCCGTCTACTGGTCTAACAGTTTAAATAAAAGGTCTTGGAAAAAGAAAGCGTGGCAGCTCTACCAAACGATGGCTCTGTAGAGAGGAGAGCTGCTGCCCGTCTTAAGATAGACTCATACCGGTGATCAGGTAGACTCATACCAGTGATCAGGTCTTAAGTAGACACATACTGGTCATCAGGTCTAAAGCTAGACTCATATCGGTGATCAGGTCTTAAGCTACTCATACCGATGATCAGGTGGACTCATACCCGTGATCAGGTCTTAAGCTAGACCATACCGGTGATCAGGTCTTAAGTTAGAGTCATACCGGTGATCAGGTCTTAAGCTAGTCATACCGGTGATCAGGTCTTAAGCTAGACTCATACCGGTGATCAGGTCTTAAGCTAGACTTATACGGTCATCAGGTCTTAAACTAGACTCATACAGTTGATCAGGTCTTAAAACAGACTCATACCAGTGATCAGGCCTTAAGTTCACCCGTCACATGTCTGGAAAACAGAGCCTGGTTTCTTTCAAACGACGAACTGCTATTGTAGATTCATCAGAGCGCCTCAGTAGCGCAACGCTGCATCACATGTCCTCTACAGCTCGGTACTCAGGACCTTGTTAATATCACAACTCATCGAACGTGGGGGAAATCCACCTAGCCAGGCCAGCGACTAGACCCAGGCCAGCAACTAAACGTTGGCCAGCAAACTAAACATTAGCCATCTAAAACCAGACTTTGAGAAATGTTGGTGGCTGTACCTTGGAGTTCTTCATTACAAATCCTGCTTCAAAACTGTGCCACAATACATATCAAA
The DNA here is from genome assembly GCA_900291075.1 of Melanogrammus aeglefinus. Lineage (NCBI taxonomy): Eukaryota > Metazoa > Chordata > Actinopteri > Gadiformes > Gadidae > Melanogrammus > Melanogrammus aeglefinus. The sequence continues at coordinate 78,505 of OLKM01001725.1, forward strand.
ATAAGTGCATGGCCCACGACATTAAAATAACTATACAATATAAGACTCACCATTAAAACCAACAAGTCTCCCCATTACAACCAACAAGTCTCCCCATTACTAACCCTATATTCCACGTTAAGTCAGTTGAACCTGTATTATATCTACAGTCTATGTTAGGTGAGTTTAACCTGTATTATATACAGTCTACGTTAAGTCAGTTTAACCTGTATTAAATACAGTCTATATTTTAAGTCAGTTTAACATGCATTAAATACAGTGTATGTTAAGTCAGTTTAACATGCATTAAATACAGACTATGTTAGGTCAGTTTAACCTGTATTAAATACAGACTATGTTGTTAGGTCAGTTTAACCTGTATTACAGTGGACACGTTTTATTACCTGCTTGTTTACCTGACTTTGGACTGTTAGTGTTTAGAACGAGAGTTTGAGTGTTTATATGACTAAATATTAGTGTTGTAAAACTATTCAATAACTCTTTATAGACTATCAAGAGTGTTGCAACACTTTTAAGGTGCTTGTAACTATGAGCAAATACAGAGTTTCTCTGAACATGCCAACTAGCTTAATATTCCTAATCATAATATTAACAATATTTACTGTGTGAGTGTTATTCATTTCATCTACTTGCAGCATTCATAATGTCGACTTTGTTTGACACCGGCGGTTAAACCTGCTATGCCATGTTCACAACACGGAGCCACCAACGCCCATCACACACACACACACACACACACACACACACACACACACACACACACACACACACACACACACACACACACACACACACACACACACACACACACACACACACACACACACACACACACACACACACACAGCTACAAGCTAAGCTAACATCGCCGTCCACATCCATTGTTGTGGCTACCAGCTATCGTTGGCTAAGTTACCAACAACATTAGCTGGCTAGCTTGACGTGTCGCCTGTTTTTACCTTTTCCATAAAACTTTTTTCCCGTGGTGACGTCAAACACCTTCATGTTGACGGCCATGAGGATGCGGGGGTTGGCGAGGCCGTCGTACTCCGCCAGCTGCTCCAGGGAAAAGTCTCTTCTCCTCATCTTGGGGAGCGCCGAGGCCTGGCCGTCCCGGGCCGCCGCCGCGCCGAGCCGCCGGCCCAGCCGCCGGTAGAGCGCGTAGCCCAGCGCCGCTAGCACCACTACAACCGTGAGGTGGAGCAGCATCCCACCCAGTCCGAGGCCGTCCTGCTCGTCCGCTGTCCCCAGCCCGCCGCTGTTGTCAACTGGTCCGCTAGTGTCCACAGGTCCGTTTGGACTGGCTCCTCCATCGTCCGCCATACTGCACGACAGCGCCTACCGCATCAAAACCCCGCCCACTAGCCTTGTGATCCGTTATGATTGGCCCGCCTCAGGACCCGCCCAATGGCCTCCTGAGCCGTTGTGATTGGTCTGCCTCAGAAACTTCGGTTACTGTTCCTCAGGTTTGTTGTCATTACACAACATTGCATAATGACACACAACACCTCCAGATAAGAGCAAGGTTTTATTTTCCCCGAATAACTGAGCTACGGTCGGGTAGCTTCTTTAGCGAGCCTGCACAGCCAATCAGACAGGGCCCAGCAAAGCGCGTCCACAGCCAATCAGACAGTGCCCGGCAAAGCGCGTGCACATCCAATCTGACAGGGCCCGTCAAAGCGCGTCCACAGCCATAGATGCAAATATTGGAGGAGTGAAGTTATTTATATAAATTCAGCACATATTGGAAAAATATTGGAAATATTGGAGTGAAGTTATTTCTATAAATGCAGCACATTCGGCTTATGGCTGTTTGATGCGGTATTACCATTTCCGAACCACACTGGTAGAACAAAGATTGCGACTAAAGCGGTTGGCCATTTGTACTGACTAGAAGAGGAGTATAATAACGTTAAAGTAAAGGTGTATAGAGCAAGGTGAGCGACTGGGTGGGCGGGGCCAGGTTCTAATCCCTTCTGGACGCAAATGACCCACGACTGTGGCTCGGGAAATTCCCATACTGCAGCTTTAAAATACATGAACTTTTTACTAGTTTTTTCTTCTAGGTTTACTCCGACCTCCTCTGGCAGCGTATGCTGCCGAGCTGGCTGTAGAGAGCCGGGGGCCTGGCCTGTCCCAGCGGCTGCAGGGTAAACATGATTATCAGGTTGGACCGCACAGGAGACGACACGTCCTCATGGGGTTCAACGCAGCGGAACGAATCAATTAAAAAAGACCACAAGACAACCGTCAACAATCACTTGTCATTTTGTATTTTTTTTTTTTTGTATTTTACAATTAAAAACTTCAAAGATTTAACATGCATATTTTTTTTTTAAAACACTCAAACCAAACTACCAAAAGAATCTGTTATCTAAATCAAAACTAAATAAATGAATAGTATTTTTTTTTTATAGTATGTACATTTTTTCTTCACTAAAATCTCTTAAAATCAGTTTGAGGCCAGTTAATTATTAAAGCAAAAAGCATCAATCATTGTTTAAGAAACTATATACTCAAATATACTCAAGCACATACCCCAGTTTGCAGCTAAAACATTTAGACTTCTTAAGTAAATTCATAAAATGCGTTCACACAAAATCCAACGGTAGACTCAGACTATACCATTAATCAAATAAATGGAAATGACAATAAATTATTCTACTTCTCGATGTAAAACCGGGCTCAAGTCACCGGGAAGATATTCCATATTAAAATGGTGTACAATAATTTCATAGATCATATAGACTCAAGAATCAATAACCAACAATACTGTGGTGGATTCTAACGGCATGGAAATCAAAATGGCACTTTGGTTGTGGAGCCGTCTGGAAACGTCTGCAGCGGGGACATGATTGTCAGGTCGGAGGTCGGACTTGAGCTCTAGACTAAGGAACACGCTACGTTAAGGCCGCAGGCTGCTTCAGTCCTAGCTAGCTCAGAGCTTAAGAGCTGAAGCTAAGAGCTAACTCATTGTGGGTCGTCCCTGTGAACTAAGACAGGAACTCCTGGTCTCCAAAACGGCATCCGAGAGTTGAAATGCAAGGAATGCACTTTATTGTAAACGTTGACAGCAGTGGAGGTGCCTCCACTCCAAATGAAATGCTCAGAGGCCCTGATCTCCATTTCTCAGCCAATAGCAGGGCTTGCTGCGGCTGGGTCAAGGGTCAACTTGTTTGTTCACCGCAGGGTTCTTGGCAGCGGGCGCCCTCTTCTTGGTGTTGAGTGGGTGCGGTTACGGTAGTGGTGGGCGTGTCCGCTGTCGCCGTGGGCGCGGCAGAGGGGTTCGAGGGGTGGCGGCGGCGGCGGCCATTGTCTCCTGCTGAAGAGGAGTGGCGTCTCCTGCGCCCCCCCTCGCCCGTGGCGGGCTGCGAAAACAAGCTGATTGGTCAGGAAAGGTCACATGGTACAAAACACACACACACACACCTGAACCAACATTACATCGCAAACCAGCAAGCTTGTGACCATGACAACCGAAAGTAGGCCCGTCACCATGACTACCAGAAGTAGGCCCCGTCACCATGACTACCAGAAGTAGGCCCGTCACCATGACTACCAGAAGTAGGCCCCGTCACCATGACTACCAGAAGTAGGCCCGTCACCATGACTACCAGAAGTAGGCCCCGTCACCATAACAGGCTTGCAATAATGTTCAAACTTTCTGGTTGGAATGACGCAGTCATTTCTGAAGTCACCCGTTTAAAGGGGTGTTTAAACCCCCCTAGCTACATCCTTACTATACAGTATATCGCACGTAGGTGGGTGAAGTCCTTATCCTGCCAGGCCTATATCCCTCTACGCACCACCACTCTGAAGTCCTCCAGGGTGCTGAACTTGGACAGGTGCTCCTGCAGGCGGGGGTCCAGGCGCTGCCTCGGGGACCGGGAGTACTTCAGGAAGGCCCAGAACTTCTCCAGACCGTACAGCTGGCCTACAACACGACACAAACCGGGTCACCAGCTCGCACACACGTCAGGCAGGGTATCTGCAGGTTTCAGCAATTCAAATTTAAGACTTTTTAAGACCTTTTTAATACCACCTTGAATGAAATTTAAGACCTAAAACACACGATGGCCAACTTCGGAAACGGACGTCTTCCAGCCAACTGTCTTTGAATTTGCACCTACCCATTGTCGCAGACTAGCTAGCAAGCACGCAGATAATCGTTTATATATGCAGCTAGCAAGAAAAAAGCCTCTCTACATGTCCTCCCTGAAAAGTCCCTCGAGAAAAATTAAAAAATATATAGTCCTGCCCCGACAAATTTAAGACCTTGAGTTACAGTATTCAAGACCAGCATATGACATTTGTAACGAATTTAAGACTTCTTAAGGCCTTAAATTTAGAAACATGAATTTAAGACTTCTTAAGACTTTTTAAGGATGCGCGGACACCCTGACGTCAGGGCTACACGTCAGGGCTACACCCTGAACGCCTTCTGCTTCATGCTCCGTTTACCCTTCTCAAAGTCCTTGATGGTTTCGTCCTGGAAGTCCTGGAACAGATCCTGGCGGAACCTCTTCTCCAGGCCGTAGCTGTAGAACCTGAACAGACACTCCAGGCCGTACCTGGGGACCCCGACACACGGCCTCAGTTTGAGCTCTCACGTCTCTACAACGCCCCAAAGGAAACTATATACACACATCCCCACCCATCAACATGTCCCAACACCTGTCAGGTGCGTTCAGTTACCAGGTGTACTCAGTAAACAAGTGTGTACAGGTGTGACCAGGTGTGTAAAGGTGTGACCAGGTGTGTACAGGTGTGACCAGGCGTGTACAAGGACAAGGTGTTTTCAGGTATGATCAGGTGTGTACAAGGACAAGGTGTGTACAGGTGTGACCAGGTGCGTACAGGTGTGACCAGGCGCGTACAGGTGTGACCAGGTGTGTACAGGTGTGACCAGGTGTGTACAGGTGTGACCAGGTGCGTACAGGTGTGACCAGGTGTGTACAGGTGTGACCAGGTGTGTACAGGTGTGACCAGGTGCGTACAGGTGTGACCAGGCGTGTATAGGGACCTGGTGTGACCAGGTGTGTACAAGGACACGGTGTGTACAGGTGTGACCAGGTAATCTGGATGTAAAAAACGGTGAGAACATGCAGTTCTCTCCGCACTCTAGACACAACGCATGCAGTGTTCAAAGCCAGTTGAACACGGCTCAGAGAAAACTCTCCCTGACTCCACCCTCTACCCCACCCTCGACCCCACCCTCGACCCCACAGTCCCAAAAATTCCTCCCCAACGACATACCTAAGCGTTGAGTTAGACGCTACCCTGAGGCAACACCCAGCTCTACCCCACCCGGCCCTACCCCACCCAGCCCACCCCACCCAGCTCTACCCCACCCAGCTCTACCCCACCCGGCTCTACCCCCCCCAGCTCCGTTGCTATCCTCTCCAGTGAGGGAGGTGTTTTGAGACTTAAAAACAAGTCAGAAAAAGCTCAGATTTCACAAAAGGACACGGAAAGGTTCATGAATGAACAACTAAACCAAGTAAGTCAATCCTTTTTCGTAGCCTTCTCATATTGCTTAGAATTACACGAGGGTAAACTCCGCAGTCAATACAGTCAATTAATGACTGCATAAGTGAAGGATCTTCAAGCCACTGACATCAGGATGAAACCTACAAATGAACATCAACCACGTTACATTACAACGCAAAACCAAGACATTCCCCGCCCTGGGAACAGGGTTTCCTCGGTCAGGCTGCAGGGGAGCAGTGACACAATGCTGTAGGCCTCTGTTCTTGAGGTGAAGGGCTTCAGGGATGGAGCCCGCGTTGTTGGCGGAGGGTGCATTGAGCACCTTGTCCCGAGTGGTCTCAAGGGAGCACGTGCCCTCAGTGGGGAAGGCGCTACGAGCCAATCAGAAGGCAGGCGTGGAGGGAGCGGCAGAGGTACCTGTAGTTGTCTCTGGCGTCTTCCACGGCCAGCAGTTTGAACTCCTCGTACATGCGTCGGTTGAAGTTGTCCCTCAGGAAGAAGGACCAGAAGCGGAACAGGGTGTTCATCTCCTGGGATTGGCCCGCGCCAACACGCTTCCTCTCTGGACCAATAGAAACACAGCAGGCTCGTCAGAGTTGACCTGGACCATTATCCTAGTGCATGATGGGTAGTGTAGTTCCATTAACTTCGTGCCTGATTGGTCCGTGCAAGCTGTAAAATGCAAATCTCCCAGCCTCCTTATGGCATTTCACTGAGGCCCCTTTTGGTCCTAGTATCACGTCGCTTTGAAAGCAGAGCGAGTTCAGTGAGGCTGAACGTACCTCTCCTCAACAACAACAGAAACGGCTTCGCCCGTAAAGAGATTTACTTTCTTTGTATTTGGATCACGTTGGTCATTTTAATGTATGCTTTAACACACTTGAATCCATTGCTACTTTATGCCGGTGACCAATTTATGCATTTGTCTTGCTGTGCATGCAAAACAATGTAAAGTTGTACCAACGTACCATCCAGATGGATTACAGCATTAGTTCAATTAACCTAGTGCATGATGGGTAGGGTAGTTCAATTAACCTAATGCATGATGGGTAGGGTAGTTCAATTAACCTAATGCATGATGGGTAGGGTAGTTCCATTAACCTAGTGCATGATGGGTAGTGTAGTTCAATTAACCTAGTGCATGATGGGTAGGGTAGTTCCATTAACCTAGTGCATGATGTATGAAACACAAATTGTGATATGACACACACACACACACCACATGTGATATGACACACACACCACATGTGATATCATCACACACACACACACACACACACACACGTTACCAGAGAGGCAGCGTCGGCGGTACTTGTGGTAGCCCTGCTGGGTGAAGCCCTGGTCCCGCAGCAGCTCGTTGGACGGGTGCAGGAACTTGGGGAGGGAGTGGGGGGTGCAGCCCAGGGGGGCCGGGCCCTCCGAGGGGGAGGCGGTGGAGCTGCTGGGGGAAGAGGGGGAAGGCAGGTCAGTCCAGCAGCAGCCGCTTTGGACGGGGTGCAGGAGAACTGATGGAGGGGGAGCGGGGGGTGCAGCCGAGGGGTGCGGGCCCTCCGAGGGTGAGGTGGGGGTGGGAGCTGCTGGGGTGGATGAGGTAGGGGTGGGGAGGTGGGAGGTCAGTCACATTACAGTCCGCTTGGGGGGTGTGGGAGGTAGGACCTGATGGAGGCGGAGGCGGGGGCTGTGGTCCGTGGTGGGGTGGTGTGTGGTGGGTGGTGGGGTTGGGGGTGGTGTCTGACCTGAATGGAGGTGGAGCGGTGGGCGGTGGTCCTGGGTTAGGGTGGGGGTGGTGTCTGACCTGATGGAGGTGGAGCGGGGGCGGTGGTCCTGGGTTAGGGTGGGGGTGGTGTCTGACCTGATGGAGGTGGATCGTGGCCGGTGGCCCTGGGTTAGGGTGGGGGTGGTGTCTGACCTGATGGAGGTGGATCGTGGGCGGTGGTCCTGGGTTAGGGTGGGGGTTAGGGTGGTGTCTGACCTGATGGAGGTGGATCGTGGCCGGTGGTCCTGGGTTAGGGTGGGGGTTAGGGTGGGGGTTAGGGTGGTGTCTGACCTGATGGAGGTGGAGCGGGGGCGGTGGTCCTGGGTTAGGGTGGGGGTTGGGGGGGTGGGGTGGTGTCTGACCTGATGGAGGTGGAGCGGGGGCGGTGGTCCTGGGAGTCCATGATCCAGCCCACATGCTGCTCGTGCGGCGGGTTGGCGCTGTGGCGGGTCTTCTTCTTGCGGGGGGTCTGAAGAACAACAACATGTCCTGACTCATGGTACTGGTACTGGGATCTAACCCACAACCCTGACTCATGGTACTGGTACTGGTACTGGGATCTAACCCACAACCCTGACTCATGGTACTGGTACTGGGATCTAACCCACAACCCTGACTCATGGTACTGGTACTGGGATCTAACCCACAACCCTGACTCATGGTACTGGTACTGGGATCTAACCCACAACCCTGACTCATGGTACTGGTACTGGGATCTAACCCACAACCCTGACTCATGGTACTGGTACTGGGATCTAACCCACAACCCTGACTCATGGTACTGGTACTGGGATCCAACTCCCAGCCCTGACTCATGGGACTGGTACTGGTACTGGGATCTAACCCACAACCCTGACTCATGGTACTGGTACTGGGATCTAACCCACAACCCTGACTCATGGTACTGGTACTGGGATCTAACCCACAACCCTGACTCATGGTACTGGTACTGGGATCTAACCCACAACCCTGACTCATGGTACTGGTACTGGGATCTAACTCCCAGCCCTGACTCATGGGACTGGTACTGGTACTTGGATCTAACTCCCAGCCCTTCGGGCCGTTCAGTGGCAGCACACACACACCAGGTATAATCTCCAGGACTACTGTTGTGTTTGGTAAACCACGCTCCACTGGAGGACAGGATTCACTAAGTACACGTTGCCTCGCTCAAAAGCACGAAGGAGAGAGGTTCTTTATGTTCTCTGAGAGGAAGATACGGAAGAGAGAGGAGCAGAGAGGAGGAGGAGAGGGAGGAGGAGAGGAGGAGGAGGAGAGAGGAGAGAGAGAGGAGAGGAGGAGGAGAGGGAGGAGCGAGGAGGAGGAGGAGGAGGAGGAGGAGAGGAGCAGAGAGGAGGAGGAGGAGCAGAGGAGGAGCAGAGGAGGAGGAGAGAGGAGGAGGAGCAGAGGAGGAGGAGGAGCAGAGGAGGAGGAGAGAGGGGAGCAGAGGAGAGGAGCAGAGGAGGAGGAGGAGCAGAGAGGAGCAGAGAGGAGAGGAGCAGAGAGGAGGAGAGAGGAGGAGGAGAGAGGAGGAGGAGGAGAGAGGAGAGAGAGGAGGAGCAGAGAGGAGGAGGAGAGAGGGGAGCAGAGGGGAGAGGAGCAGGAGGAGGAGCAGAGGAGGAGCAGCAGAGGAGAGAGCAGAGAGGAGGAGGAGCAGAGAGAGGAGGGAGCAGAGGAGAGGAGCAGAGGAGGAGGAGGAGCAGAGAGGAGCAGAGAGGAGAGGAGCAGAGAGGAGGAGAGAGGAGGAGGAGCAGAGAGGAGGAGGAGAGAGGAGAGGAGGAGGAGCAGAGAGGAGGAGGAGCAGAGAGGAGGAGCAGAGAGGAGAGGAGCAGAGCAGGGCCTCACCTGTCCGTCCACCTCGGCGCTCCCCTTGATGACGGGGTAGAAGCGGGGGGTCTTGTTGAGGTCCAGGCGGCCGGGGGTCCGGGGGGTCTTAGGGGTCCGGGGGGTCCTGGCCTGCAGGTCTCTGGGGGACTGGGGGACACTGGCGGGCAGGGACTGGGCCAGGTCCTGGATCTCCACTGGAACCGGAGACACGTCCACTGGAACCACAGAGACAGACCAGTAAGACCACAACACTACAATACCAGTAAGACCACAACACTAGAATACCAGTAAGACCACAACACTAGAATACCAGTAAGACCACAACACTAGAATACCAGTAAGACCACAACACTAGAATACCAGTAAGACCACAACACTAGAATACCAGTAAGACCACAACACTAGAATACCAGTAAGACCACAACACTAGAATACCAGTAAGACCACAACACTAGAATACCAGTAAGACCACAACACTAGAATACCAGTAAGACCACAACACTAGAATACCAGTAAGACCACAACACTGGAATACCAGTAAGACCACAACACTAGAATACCAGTAAGATTATTGAGACAACAGTCTCAATAGTACTAGATCAACATTAATATATGACTAAGAAAACATGAATACAGTACCGATATAATAACATGAATACAGTACCAATATAACAACATGAATACAGTACCACTATAATAACATGAATACAGTACCACTATAATAACATGAATACAGTACCAATATAATAACATGAATACAGTACCACTATAATAACATGAATACAGTACTAATATAATAACATGAATACAGTACTAATATAATAACATGAATACAGTACCACTATAATAACATGAATACAGTACCACTATAATAACATGAATACAGTACCACTATAATAACATGAATACAGTACCACTATAATAACATGAATACAGTACCACTATAATAACATGAATACAGTACCACTATAATAACATGAATTCAGTACCACTATAATAACATGAATACAGTACCACTATAATAACATGAATACAGTACTAATATAATAACATGAATACAGTACCAATATAATAACATGAATACAGTATCAATATAATAACATGAATACAGTACTAATATAATAACATGAATGAATGTGTATGGATATAGGGAGATGTCTACAGAGATGAGATGTCTACAGAGATGTGTGTGTGTGTGTGTGTGTGTGTGTGTGTGTGTGTGTGTGTGTGTGTGTGTGTGTGTGTGTGTGTGTGTGTGTGTGTGTGTGTGTGTGTGTGTGTGTGTGTGTGTGTGTGTGTGTATATATATATATATATACACTGTATAGAGATGTTTCTAGATTACCTGGACTTGGAATCTGTGGGACTTCTTGGTTGGGGTCCACAGGGGGCTTTGGAGCGAGGGTCTCGAACTCATCTTGGCTGATGACACTGATCTTCTTGAAGCTCCCTACTTCCTGCTACACAACACACACACACACACACACACACACACACACACACACACACACACACACACACACACACACACACACACACACACACACACACACACACACACACACACACACACACACACACACACACACACACACACACACCAGTTCAGGGTTGAACCGTAAGCTACGGGCCATTCTGCCCAGTTAGCAGTTAGCTGGTGGCTTAGCAGGTAGTTGAGGGGGCTAGCAGTTAGCCGAGGGGTTCGCAGTTGGCTGACGGATCAGCTGAGAATTACACGTCAGCACAAAGGCCAAGGTCGTTCTCTGTGTGCGTGTGCCTGCGTGTGTGTGTGTGTGTTCAGGTGCAGTGGTTCTCAGCTCAGGGACCTTTGAGCTCTGATTGCGCTGATAGCACGGTGCAGCCTCAGATAGTGCGCTGGTCCCCCTGTGCTGGTCGCTAGGATCAGGGGACCCCCTGACCCTGATAGAGCTGCCCTGTGCAGAGCGTAGTGGCGTCTAACGGAGGATCATATCCACTAGCATGTTCTGACGTTTATGTGTCTGTCTCCAGACACATAAACAACGGGTAAACACGAGCAGGTAAACAACAGCAGATAATCAGCTGATAAACCAGAGCAGATAGACAAGAGGAGGTAAACAAGAAGAGGTAAACAACAACAGGTTAACAGGACCCGGTAAAACACCAGCCGGTAACCACCAGCCGGTAACCACCAGCCGGTAACCACCAGCCGGTAACCACCAGCCGGTAAACCCCAGCCGGTAACCACCAGCCGGTAACCACCAGCCGGTAACCACCAGCCGGTAACCACCAGCCGGTAACCACCAGCAGTAGTGTGGCCCCCACCTTGCAGAGCTCGGGCTCGGGGCCGCTCCACAGGTCCTGCTCGTAGTAGTACAGCCCGTCGTTGATGGTCTTGGCCAGGTCCATGGTGATCTTGGCGCGGGACTCGTGGTTGCCGGTGCGATCCCCCCCGGGGTGTTTCCGTAGGTGGGGGGGCGTCTGCGTGACGATCAGGATCTTGTTGACGTCGTTGTCGTCCAGCTCGTAGTCGGAGTCCTCGTCCGACCAATCGGTGAAGGTGTTCTTCCTCGGTGCCATCTGCTCCATCTCCTCGTCGAACAGGAAGTCCAGCTCCTCCTGGGGGGGGGCCGGGGGCGGTCCGGGGGCGGGGGGGGTCTCCTGGAGGAGATCAGAGAACAACGAGTGAGGGAAGACTTCATCAGGTGTGAGGGAAGACTTCATCAGGCTGGAGAGAACTTCAGGGACGTTTAAAATCAACATAAACCTGCGACAAGGTCAGAGGTCAGATGACCAGGCCAGAGGTCAGGTGACCAGGGTCAAGTGACCAGGGTCAGGTGACCAGGGTCAGGTGACCAGGGTCAGGTGACCAGGCAGTACCTTGTTGCGTCCCGTCGACTGGCGCTGGCGTTTCTCCACCTGGATCCAGGCGTCCGTGTTGGGGGCCGGAGGGTCCAGGGTAGGCGTGGCTTGGCCTGTGGGTGTGGCTAGAGCTGTGGGCTTGGGTGATCCAGGGGGGCTTCTGACCTCCGGATCTACTGGTCCTTCTGTCAGATGGGAGTAGAACCGATTAGAACCCACCTGACCTGTTGTGGCGTCAACACAACCTACTAGCCAGCACGGTAACCCGATGGTCCTCCCTAACCAGCAGTTTAACTCGACTGTCCTCACTAGCCAGCAGTGGTCCTCAGTAACCAGCAGCGTAACCCAATGGTCCTCACTAACCACTAGTGTAACCTCATGGTCCTCACTAACCACTAGTGTAACCTCATGGTCCTCACTAACCAGCAGTGTAACCCAATGGTCCTCACTAACCACTAGTGTAACCTCATGGTCCTCACTAACCAGCAGTGTAACCCAATGGTCCTCACTAACCACTAGTGTAACCTCATGGTCCTCACTAACCAGCAGTGTAACCCAATGGTCCTCACTAACCACTAGTGTAACCTCATGGTCCTCACTAACCAGCAGTGTAACTTGCAGTCCTCACTAACCAGCAGGGTAACCCCATGGTCCTCACTAACCAGCAGGGCAACCTCATGGTCCTCACTAACCAGCAGGGTAACCTCATGGTCCTCACTAACCAGCAGGGCAACCTCATGGTCCTCACTAACCAGCAGGTTAACCTGATTGTCCTCACTAACCAGCAGTGTCACCCGATGGTCCTCACTAACCAGCAGTGTCACCCCATGCTCCTTACTAACCACTAGTGTAACCTCATGGTCCTCACTAACCACTAGTGTCACCCCATGCTCCTCCCTAACCACTAGTGTAGCCTCATAGTCCTCACTAACCACTAGTGTAGCCTCATGGTCCTCACTAACCGGCTGTAGATGGGGTGAAGGCCTGACCAGGGATGAACTCGGGGCAGTGGATGAGCTGGGTGAAGTCGGTGCGGGGGGACCCGACGACCAGGGACCCGGGAATGGGCCAACGCTCGGGTCCACCTTACAGCAGCCACCGGTCGAGTCCCCACCTCCAACCTCTCGGTCACTACTCCTTAGCCTAGAGCCTACACACCACACACCACACCACACAACACACACACACACCCACACACACACACAACCAGACACACAACACAGACACCACACACAACAACAACATTTAGAGGAAGGACAGTGTAAGTGTTGATGGGGACAGTGCGTTTAGGGGAACCGATGTGTGTGTGTTTTGGCAGACAGGTGTGTGTTGAGAGCACATTGTGTTATTGGGTGACATTATAGTGTGGTTAAGGGACAGCTTATGTTTGGAGGAGGACAGTGTGTTTATGGAACAAGTGTGGTGTGTGTATTGGAGACAGTTGTAGTGGTGTTTGAGAGGACAGTGTAGTGTGTTTAGGGGAAAGGATGTTTGGGGAACAGTGTGTTCAGGCCTAAACACACTACCACTGTCCCCACAACCATAGTTGTCCCATAAGAACATATTGTCCCTAAACTTTATGGTGATATCAAGATGTGTGGCGACAGAGTGTCGTAGAGACATGCATATGGTGAGGACGTACCTCCATTGGATGAGGCTGATAGAGGTCCGTGGTCTAAAGGGCCTTGAACCCGGTGTGGGAAGCCAGCGCGATCAGCCGAGACGGGCAGGTAGGCCTCTGGGCGTCCATCTTTCCGCCGCAGGAAGAAGTCTCGCTCAGGTGTTGGAGGCTGAAGTGAAGTACTCAACTGGACCCCACCAGAAAACAGCAGGACAAAGACGGCGTCAGTGGCACAAACGGAAACAACATTGATGTGTACAAACACATGCAAACGGAAACACAGCCCTACCATCGGGTTAGATTTCATGAATAAATCTATTCAGCCTTCTACAAGGATCACAATATGGGCAATTCTAGCATCAAGGCAAGTGGAAGCGAGTGGTTAGCTGCTCTTATGCATTTGGTAAGTGGTAGCTGGCTCCTATCATTAAGGCTAGTGGTTAACTGCTCCTGGTGTTCAGGCTAGTGGTTGGCTGCAGGCTAGTGGTTAGCTGCAGGCTAGTGGTTAACTGAGGGCTACCGGTTGGCTACTCGCGGCATTAAGGCTAGCGGTTAGATGAAACTCACATTTGGCGCTTGACGTATTCCTTGAGGAGCTTCTCGTCCACGGTGTACATCTGGACCTTGCTGCCGTTGTCGTAGTAGTACACCATGTTGGCGCCCTGGACACCCGGTTGGAGGGCACCGTCCGGACCCTCTTTGGAGCTCTGGCCATACTCAAAACGTCCTGCAGAGACAACGCAAACATTACTGGACTCTGCAGAGCTTCACAACAGAAGCACCTCAGCCATAAGCTGGGGGAGGCAGGTGAGGTGAAGTGTCTGGTGTTCCAGGTCTGGTGTTCCAGGTCTGGTGTTCCAGGTCAGGTCAACAGTCTGGTGTTCCAGGTCTGGTGTTCCAGGTCTGGTGTTCCAGGTCTGGTGTTCCAGGTCTGGTGTTCCAGGTCTGGTGTTCCAGGTCTGGTGTTCCAGGTCTGGTCAATGGTTTGGTGTTCCAGGTCAACGGTCTGGTGTTCCAGGTCTGGTCAATGGTTTGGTGTTCCAGGTCTGATGTTCCAGGTCTGGTCAATGGTCTGGTGTTCAAGTTCTGGTCAATGGTCTGGTGTTCCAGGTCAGGTCAACAGTCTGGTGTTCCAGGTGTCTGGTGTTCCAGGTCTGGTGTTCCAGGTCTGGTGTTCCAGGTCTGGTCAATGGTCTGGTGTTCAAGTTCTGGTCAATGGTCTGGTGTTCCAGGTCAGGTCAACAGTCTGGTGTTCCAGGTGTCTGGTGTTCCAGGTCTGGTGTTCCAGGTCTGGTCAACGGTCTGGTATTCCAGGTCTGGTGTTCCAGGTCAGGTCAACAGTCTGGTGTTCCAGTTCAACTGTCCGGGTACTTTACCCGGTACAGGGTTATTAGTTGTAATGATCTAACAACAATTGTGTCAAAGATTAAATGCAACTAAAGCGGCCATGTGCAGAATTTAGTGACCTCTAGCGGCGGTTGTGTAGATCGCAACCAACTGAGCGGAAAAAAAATAAATGTAATCCTATAGTTTAAAATCAGCTAGTGCTATTATTATTTTTCATGGATTATACATCAACGAAAACATACTTCCGAACACTATATTCCGTTCGCTAGATGCCTTTAAAATCTGCAGCTTTAATGCGTCGGAGACTGGCCCTACTGCTACTAACACTAAGGTCACACGTTCACAAACCTCGTCCGCGACCTCTACCGCGGCCGCGACCTTTAACCCTGCCGCCTCGAAGTGTGCCGCGCGCGGCGTCCTCGCTGGGGTCCCTTTCCCGCCTCCAGCCTGGTGGGACGACAACAGCCTCTGGTTACCATGGCGATAATGATGAAGCCCATGATAGATGTATGTAAATGTATATAGGTGGTCTGGTGACAGCATGAGAAACAGGAGAGGCCGTTTCCTGCTTGTCTCACCCAGGGTGGGGGGGGAGAGAGAGAGTAACTGCCAACTTACTCCTGTTGCTATCATGCGCCCTGTTACTATGGAGCGCGTGGTTAGCTGATGGGGTGTCAGGTGACTCGTGGGCGGGGTTTGTCAGGCCGGGGTCGCAGGCTCCATCCCCGATCACTTCCTCCACAGCCAGGGAGACCCACTTATGTTTGTTACCTAGCAACCGAGAACACCAGGTGAGGGGGAGATCTCCCAAAGCACTTTCACTCTGGACTAGAGAAACCGCTTTGACTCCAGATCAAAGAAACCCTTTTCACTTCAATCCCTTTTTAAAGTTATCCCACCCATTTCAATTCCCTGTTAGAGTAAACAGTTTACACTCAAGAATAAATAACCACTTCAGTCCATTTTCACTTAAATTCCTTTTTAAAAAGGGCACCACTTTCACTCTGGATGGGAGAAACCGCTTTCACTCTGGATGGGAGAAAACGCTTTTACACTGGATGGGAGAAACCGCTTTTAGACTGGATTACCAGTTTAACATTTTAAAAGGTAAACTTGATGGTAGAGGGGGAGGGGCTGAACACTGATGAGTCAGGAGCAGAAGTCAACAAACAAAGGGATGTGGTGTTGTGGTAATGTTCATAATGACACAGGACATCATGCAGGGCTCCAGACTTATTTTTTTCACTAGGAGCACTGTGGCCCCTAACTGAAAATTTTAGGGGCGCAACCAGAAATTTTAGGGGCACACACCGTTAAATCAACATGCCAACCAAATTTTCACTGTATTACTAATAACTATTTTGACAAAAGATGTAGAAATTACAATGTGCTGTTGTCACATTTTATTGTGATTCTCATCTGTTTCCAGGTTTGAGCATGCATGCGTTCGACAAGTACGGAAGACGACAGTTTCACGGGAGTGCGCCCGCTTGTCATGCCGCTTGACAGGACGCTGAGCCTCCTCTCTGCCCGCTCGCCTCTCCATTGAGAATGCATTATCAGGCTCGACAAACGCCTCCCGTGTGAAAAGCCCTTTATGGCACCTGGAGCAGAGTCCTGCACTGGTTCGGGTGACCCGCACAATTTGGATGAAACGAGTCGGGTGCGGGTTTTGCGATTGCGAGCGAGACTTCACCAGTGCTGGATATGTTAATCAGGAGCGGAGCAGTCAACTAAAACCGTCAACAGTGGATGATGTGCTTTTGTTGCACAACAATCTAAAGCACCAAGCCAAACGCCAGTGTAATTCCCATCTAATGTTTCTAATTTTCCATCGGGTGCGGATCGAGTGTCGCTATCAATTTATAGCGGGTCTGGTCGGGCTACTGTCGGAACACGGGTCGGATGCAGTTTGAAGTATTGCGGGTACGGGCGGGTGCGGGGTTTGTAAAATAAGACCAGTGCAGGAATGACTTGCACTGTCTGGCACCCTAGCCGAAGGTCGGAAGAATGAGGCAACAGTTTGCTTGCTCATTGTAAACGCACGTTGCAGGTTGTGTGAAATCTTTCTCCTTCGCACAGACGTTTATGCACACTCGATAATCTCTAGGACCCTCCCCCTCGGCACATTAACCACTTACAGTGGCCATTCCCTATCCTTCTTACACTGATTCGCACATGCGCGACCAGATTGAAAATTCGGTCGCACACTTTCAAATTCTGGTCACAGAATTTTGGTCGCAGTCTGGAGCCCCGTCATGTGTTGATCATAATACCAACACAGGATATCAGTTGACTGTTCCATGCCGCAATAATTAACATATTACCAAAATGATATATATACCAATATGTTACCTGCTACTTTGTAACCAAATAAGAGTGTTATATTTTTATCTAAATATATGAATGCAGAAAACAGGAGAGTACAGGAGAGTGACCATCGACAGGAGGGTGACATGTACGAGAGTGACATATACAGGAGAGTGACGTCTACAGGAGTGTGCTAATGTACAGGAGTGTGGTTATGTACAGGAGGCTGAGAATAGTGATCAATACCTCCCCTCTTCCTCAGGGCAGTGGTCTTGGGGTCCAGGCCCACCTCAGGCTCTCTGTCCCTGGGTACGGCGGGGGCCTTGTCAGCCTCCCGTGGGGCCTCCTGGTTCTCCTTGGCGTCGCCGTCTGGCTTCTGCTCCTCCTGCTCTCCTCCCTTCTTCTCCTCCTGGTCGGGCTTTCTCTTCTCCTTCTCCCGCCGAGCAGGAGCCGGCTTCTTCTCCTCCGTGTTGGGGGAGGTGTTCTGGGTCTGGCAGGGCGAGGCAGCTGATTGGATTACTTCATTCAGACCTCAACCAATTAGCAACCAGGAGATAGAAGAAGGAACATGAGCCGGTCAGGCCGAGGACTAGCCCTCGGGTACTGATATGAGACTTATGGCGCGTTTCCAACAGCGTGTTCGGGTTTGGTATGCAAAGGTGCGGCACGGGGTCCGAACTGAGCCATACTCATCTCGCAGTACCCCTCCGTTGGTGTGCCGAGACGCCTGAAAGGGTGCCAACAAGTTCGAGCTACACACAGCCGTCCGTTGATTTGTCGACAGAATCGTCGCTTCCATGCGACAGGGGGATAATAACAAACAAAGTACCCGCGAGATATTTCTGGACAACGGCGGAGGCTTCGTTTATTGAAGAAAACAACCTTCTTGGACGTCCTAAATTGTTGCTCTTTGTTTATTGTATTGCGTTCTTCTTTTCCTTGGATTTATTTGCAGACTACACTAAGTCGATCTGCTATGAGGTCACGATGCTGATGTAGCTACTACGGCTATCGCCATCCAGCTTAAAACCCTGCCCTACCATAAGGGTACCGTCAGCGGTGGAAACATGATCCGTAACTTAGCTGGGCTAAACCACACCTTCACTACTGGGCCAAGGCGTGCTTGGCCGAAGTGCACCCGCCGGTGGAAACGCTCCATAAGGCTCAGCTGAACTAGACCTCCTCAGGGGATTGAAAGACCAGGAGCATCAGAGGCTGAAGGCTGACGCCAGTGAGGCACAACAACAGCTTCAAACCCTTCACCATACTCAAGTTCGACTCATCAAGTGGAAGGCCTCACCTCTTTGACCAGCTCCCCAGGGGTAGGCCAGTTTGTGATGTCACTGAAGTCCCCAGACTGGAAGAGATTAACACAAAAAATACAGAAGGATGTCAAATAGTAGGGTAAGGGGTACAGTTTGGTTGGGGGCGGGGGGGTACAGACTGAGAGGGTGGTTTGCAGACTGGGGGGGCGGGGCGGGGGGTACAGACTGAGAGGGGGTTTGCAGACTGAGGGGGGGGGGGGGGGGGGTAACAGACTGAGAGGGGGGGTACTGGGGGGGGGGGGGGTACAGACTGAGAGGGGGTGGGGTCAGACTTGGGGGGGGGGGGATAACTTCTCGGTTATATGCTATCTTGAAGTTCCCTCATGTTCAGTTGCTTCTGTGTATTAGGGACGGTGTTCTCAAAGTTGATCTGTTAGTTAGCAGAACTTCCACTGGTTCTTCAGGAGCTTGCTAGTGCTCATAATGGTCCTCACTCAGGCCAGCCGGGACAAAACTCACCAGATGAGGGGAGCCCTTGTATTTTACAGAAAATATCCTGTTGTACAACTTTTTATATATTTTAGTCAAACATAACAAGGAAATGTTCACAAACACACGGTGGGACCGAGAAAAGATTTCACATAAAACAAGGGTCCTTTGGGGGTTTGCCTTAACCTGGACAGGCGGTGATAACTGATGTATGTGCTGTCTGGTGCCGAGATGGTCACAGATGCCAAGTGAAGGACTTTTACCTTACTGGACTTCCTGGTCCTGGGTTTGGCTGCACGGACCACTTTAAGGGGGCTCTGTTGATCTGGGGAGACGACACCATCAAGACATGACACTTCATGACAAACAAGCCTGAGGAAACACATCTGGCCCTGTTGACCAGGGCCTCGTCGCACTCAACGGTCTGCTTATCTGCAGATGGATTCATGTATTTGCCCTACAGCGTAAAGTAGTAGCCGTTTGGACCTGCTAGCTGTGAGTTAGCTGCAGCAACTAAGGCGGAGGGAGTGGCTCTATCAGTCAACAGAGACTGGCCACCCTGATAAGAAGCTAAACCACCCACCCACTACACAGTAGTACACACAACAGTCCTGTAGGTCTGCCTCAACTTCATAGTAGATCATCTATAGTTTGCTGAAAATTTAATTCATTCCTGATAAATTACACATCCACCAATAAAATGTGTTTTTACGCGTTGTTGAAATTGACTTTAAACACCTGCCCTGGCCGGCGGGGGAGGTAGTGCAGACGGGCAGGTCATTGGTCGGCAGCACCATGCCTGTATTATGGGTAAAACACGTGTCTCCCACCGCTACTGCTGCTTAGCCGCCAGGCTCCACACCAGCCACCCAGCAGCGGGTCGCCTCGGGGCGGCGTGCCTGCCACTTAGTCCTATACGGGAGCTTGGTGGTCGGCTTCAGACCTTTTAGGAGAAGGGAGCCGAGAAGGAGGGGAGATGCCAGTAGCCACAAGCTAAATATGTAGCACTTGAAGCTAAAGCAGTAGCACTTGTCAGCAATCCCCACGTGTTCCGCTGCAACTGGAGCGGAGGGGGATGGGAGCAGATCGCTCACCAACACCCCACAGACTTTAGGTCCTCAGCTCCTCCAGAGCCCCCAGGCCCCAAGCTTCTCCAAAGCCCCCAAAGCCCCCGCCCCCCACTGCAGGTCCACATATTCAAATGTTCCATCGGGGAGTCCCGACCCCGCCATGCGGGAGAGGGTGCCAGCTGGCTGGGTTACCAATAAGGCTCAGTCATCAATGCTATTTTTAAATACATACATACCCTTTTCATGCGGACCGAGGGTAGCGGGGTTATGGGGGACCCGGCCCGTGGTCCTCTTAGCCCATGCGTTCACTTTGGGCGGAGGAGCGTCCAGGACCTTCTCCCTCGCCGTCTCTCCGACCTCCACGTTTCCACTGCGGGGGTTCTGCTCGTTCTCCTTGTCGTTCTCTTTGCACCTCTTGTTCAGGTCCACCGGGCTGCCCGAACAACCGGGTCCGTCCGGGGCTCGGTCCTGGTGCTTCTGGCTCTGCTCTGCGGCCAGATGGACTTGTTCTTCTGACTTGTTTTGGTGGCTCTCAGTCTCCACGCCAGTAGTCAGCCCCGAGTTACCCTCGACCTCTGTAGACATCTTGCTAGTTTACTACTTGTTTACCACTAGTTCACTACTACTACCACTAGTACTTCTGCTACTAGTACCACTACTAGTACTCCTACTACCCACAGGAGAGCTCCAGGGTGAGTCTGGTCCTGAGTCCTGGTCCAGGACGGCGAGCCGAGTGACAGCAGCGCAGCTCGTGGTAAACAACGAGAGGGCTGGACCTCGTTAGCCACCTAGCCGCTAACCCCCCAGCTTCTACTTCTGGCGCTAGCCCGTTAGCTTCTACTGCTAGCGTTAGCCAATTAGCTTCTACTGCTAGCCGTTAGCCGTTAGCTGCTACCAACTCTGTCCCACTTTCCTCTCATATCAACAAGTCGTCGCCAGAGTGCATCAAGTTATTAGATATCATCTAAAGGACGCTGAATCAGTCCATTTGAAACTTTGGGAAACTTTTGTAAATATATGTGTATAGATCTATATATATCGATATATTTATGTGTATATATAAATATACATATATGTATATAGAGGGAAATCTAAAAATATGATAAGCAGCTTCCAACCGTTAATAGACTTCCATGGCAGCAGAAGGACTCGTGCTGTAAACAGCGCTCTGCTGCCCCCGGCGGCCACACCGCGCAACAGCAGGCGGGACCAGTGGGGAAGGTTGGACTGACGTGTCCCTATCATAGGCCCCCATTTGTAGATAGGGATTGATGGATACATTTAGTCCAGTTTGATTCTTACTCTTTGATACTCTTTTTTTACTGGAATGAGCCGAGATATCCCAGAAACAAAGGGAGGGCTGGCGATGTGAACCCTTTAACAATGGAAATAATAAAATGGACTTGAATTGTTGGACGATGTTGATATAAATGAATACCCATTTCTCCCACAAAACATATGTAAATGTTTAGAAGATATTTGAACAGCCAATATTGCATAGGTCTGCTGGGAACGGCCAGGGGTGTCTGGTTCAACTGGTCTGGTCAGAGGTGACTGGTCTGGTGCGACTGGACTGACTGTTATGGTCTGGTCTAATTTAAGATCCAGCAGTCCTATGTTCTAGCAGAACCTCCTGAGATAGATGCCAAAGACACAGGAAACCAGAAATTGAAAGGAGCGGAGTTACACCTTGTTTCCTGTGGGAAGCCCCTCCCCCGGGGTACATAATGATCCAATAAGGACCAACCTTACAGCACATGGGGAGTTCTGTCTCTCTTACCCGATATATCAGAATGCATAGGCGGGGGAGGAGACATTGATAACACCTGGTTTATAGTGGAGACTGTAAGAAGGGGATCCATAGCTTATATTGATTAGCTATAGGCTGTAAGCTGAGCCATATTTCATATTGATTAGCAAGAGGCTGTAAGGGGAGCCATATTTCATATTGATTAGCAAGAGGCTGTAAGGGGAGCCATAGAGACTGTAAGGGATCCGTTTATATTGATTAGGTAAGATGCTGTAATCAATAGTTTATTTTGATAAGATAGAGGCTGAAAGGGGATCCATCGTTTATATTGATTAGCTAGAGGCTGTAAGGGGAGCCATAGTTTATATTGATTAGGTATATATATGCTGTAATAAATAGTTTATATTGATAAGATAGAGGCTGAAAAATGATCATCCATCGTTTATATTGATTAGGTAGATGCTGTAAGGGGATCCATAGTTTATATTGATTAGCTAGAGGCTGTAAGGTGATCCATAGTTTATATTGATTAGGTAGATGCTATAGGGTGATCAATAGTTTATATTGATAAGATAGAGGCTGAAAGGTTATCAGTAGTTTATATGGATTATAGAGGCTGTAAGGTGATCAATACCTGTTCCAGTGTGTCCTGTCATTTGTATGACATCACACACCAACCAAACAATGTTGCTCTCACTGATGCAGCGAGGGGCTTAGAAGGGGGGCTATAGAAGAGGGGCTTAGAAGGGGGGCCTAGAAGAGGGGGTTAGGAGGGGGCTATAGAAGGGTCAAGTTGGGCTATAAAACGGGCGCTATATAAAAGGGGCTATAGAAGCTATAGATGACCTACGGGAGCGGCTTGGCTCGGTGGGCGCGGCCCACGTGAGGTGCGTGGCTCGGTGGGCGTGGCCCAGGTGTGTCTTTGCTGCAGAATTCCTGTCACTTATTTCCCTTAAAGGTAAACAGATGGAGCACGCCTCGGGTCGAAGTGAAAACATTGAAAATGTAACCGCTAAAAATGTAACCGCTAAAAGGACCCCTTTGCGTTCAAAATGCCGGCAAGAAAGAGAAAACCCAACGTTCGTTTTTCACCTGTAAGTAATCCTTCTTCGGACATCAGCGGGTAACTATTGTGCAGAGAAGGCCTATAAAGTCTACTACTCCTACTCCTACTACTCCTTATACTGCTACTACTTCTCCTTCTGCTACTCCTCCTTCTACTCCTCCTGCTACTTCTCCTCCTCCTGCTACTACTAATTCTCCTCTTCCTGCTTCTACTCCTCCTCCAACTACTACTACTACTACTACTACTACTACTACTACTTCAACTACTAATACTACTCCTACTATAATATGGACATCGACCGCACTGTTTTGATCACGTGGTTGTCGTCCGCAGGGTCGGATTAAGAAGATGATGCAGAAAGACGCGGAGGTGGGTCGTATCGCCGCCGTGGTGCCTGTACTGATCTGTATCCTTATGACTCTGTATATGAATAGACCTACCAGGCGTTGTGGTAGACGATACTTTATGTGTGTTAATCTTGATTTACTGATTTTGGCTTACAGCTCATGAAAACCCCAAATTCAGAACTTTGGAAAATGTGAATATAACATAAGACCAGTGGAAAAAAAGATTTGGAAATGTCGGCCTTCTGAAATGTATGTTCTTGTATATGCACTCAGTACTTGGTTGGGGCTCCCTTTGCATGGATTGACTGCTTGGAGTGGATCAGCCTTTGGCCCCGCTGAGGTGTTATGGAAGCCCAGGTTGCTTTGATAGCGGCCCTCAGCTCATCTGCATTGTTGGGTCTCATGTTTCTCATCTTCTCTTGACATTTCTCCTTCCATTTTCTATGAGGCTCAGGTCAGGCAAGTCTGCTGGCCAATCAAGCACAGTAATCATATGGTCATTAAACCAGGTATTGGTACTTTTGGTAGTGTGGGCAGGCTCCTGGTGGAGAATGAAATCATCGCCATAAGCATCGCCATAAATCTTGTAAGCAGAAGGAAGCATGAAGTGCTCTAAAACATCCTGGTAGACGGCTGCGTCGACTTTGGACTTGAAAAAACACAGTGGACCATGGCAGAAGATGAAATGGCACCCCAAATCACCACTGAATGTGGACACTGGACTCTGGACACTTGGAGTCTGTACCTCTGCATTCTTACACCAGACTCTGGGGCCTTGATTTTCAAATGAAATGCAAAGTTTACTTTCATCTAAAAAGAAGCCTTTGGACCACTGAGCAACTTATTTTTTAGGAATTCTCTAACGTTGTCTCTGATTCAGGAGTGGCTTGACACAAGGTATGGGATGGTAGAAGCCCCATGTCCTGGATACGTGTGTCTGGTGGCTCTTGATGCACTGCCTCGGTCCACTCCATTTTTAAAAGCCTTTGCCTGACAATCCTCTCAGTGGTTATCCCTGTTGCTTGTGCACTTATTCCTACCACACTTTCTCCTTCCAACTTTCTACGAATACGCTTGGATACAGCTCTCTGTGATGAAGCACGTGTGTGAACCGCCAGCTTCTTTAGCGATGGCTAATGCAAAACTTTCAGGTCAGCAGTGATGATTGTGGAGCCTTCTTCAATTATGAGATGGTGTCAACGGTCTACCCAAGATGAGTCATTTATTCGAGGAAACATCAACCCTCACAGCATCCTGTGTGGAGGTGGTTTCTGTTGATAGGTTGATGGTCCAGATGCTAACACGCTACCATGAGTCCCTAACGGTGAGGACAGCCCGCGCCTTGGAGCTGCTAGTCCGGGGTCTTCTGGTGGAGACCTGGCTCATCGCCCAGGCCCAGCTCAGCTCCATAGTCCTGCTTACTCACATGTAGGTTCATAGGAAGGTGCTTTCCCTGCCCTTAGATCCAGCTCCACATGGAGTGCAGATTTAGGCTAATATTTTGAGAATAGTTCAATCAAATATTTGTGCAGAGAGATCTCCTATTTTGAAGTAAACCCTTAATTTAGGTACAGGCTGATGTCATCTAGACTATTTAATTGTATTATTATATGCATGCAGACTTGCGATGGGTCTTTTAGGACCTTGTATTAAAAAAGCGTGTGATTTTGGATGGTATTACATTGACAGCAGGCAGGTTTGCTATGTACTCTCTGTATCGTTGTGAAGGAAACAGTGCGTCGAGTCTGAGAAACGCTTCCACTTCCTGAACGAGCTGACGGAGACGGCCACCACCCTCACGGCCCACAGAGACGCCAGGACTCTCAGCATGTGGTCCTTGTACAGGTGAGGGCCCGCCTCCATAAGGAGACGTTATCTTACCTGTACAGGTAAACTGAGAGATGGTCTTGTCTTACCTGCACAGGTAAATACATATACATCCTTGTCTTACCTGTACAGGTCAACAGGGATGGACTTGTCTTACCTGTACAGGTAAACTGAGAGTTGGTTTTGTCTTACCTGTTCAGATAAACATGGATTTTCTTGTTTTACCTGTGCATGTCATCTCAGAGTTGGTCCTCTTACCAGTTCAGGTACATTGAGGACCTGGCATGCTATCTAGGGCACTCAGAGGAGTGGAAGGGTCTTCAATACTTTATAGATACTAGATGTGATTGTGTCTAGTCCCAGAAGGCTGCCCGGGGAACGCGATGAAATAACACCAATGTATATCTACTTACAGGACAAAACCGAAGACTATGTCTGTCAAAGAACAATTGAAGGTAGCAGAACGGACCTCCAAAACGAAGCCAAGAAGCCAAGCGGACAGTTCCAGTGTAGGTACACTCCGGTTTCTTAAAAACACACGTAGTTAACTGTTCCAGTGTAGTACACATACTCCTGTTCTGTTGCAGCCAATGTAGTTAAAACTGTTCCTGTTTACACACGCTCCTGTTACCCTTCACACAAGTTAGAACAGATCCACTGTTAAAACACATTTAAACAGTTCCGATGGCGTAGCCCATTTAGTCAACACGGCAGTAGGCAGCTGGTTCTCTGCTACCTCTTTGTGGGTATTACTGGTCCACATTATTACTGGACCACATCCTCTTAAATTAAACCTCAAGCATGGACGTCTCACATTGTGTTTTTCTCTTCTTATAGGACTCTGATTCTCCGTTGTACATCTGCTTGTGACCCAACATCCCATAATAATACAAGTTTCCTCCCCCCAAGGTCCTCATGAAGCTTTGAATGATGAGCTTTAGATATTTATATTATTTTATTAGTTATTTAAGCTACTAGATTAATAATTTGTTAGGCAAATATTTTTGTAGAGCAGTTATTTTTTGTTTAATTTGGAATAAAACCTTGGTTTAGTTACAGGCTGATGGAATGGAGACCATGGCATTCTTATACATGTATGAAGATGTGTATTATAACTTTAATACATTGTGTTACACAGAAGACCAAGATATATTATCAAATGTTGAACTATTCAGATGCATTGTTGGTAAATGCATTTCCACGGTTCCTCCTATCTGCAGTTCCCACCCCTAGGAACTTTAGACCAGACGTTTAAGTCTCTGCAAAGGCATGCAAGGTTTAAACTGTGAATATTGCATTCCTACATGTGGGTTAGGGTTTAGGGTTAGCCCTGGGGCCAAAGGTTGAGGTCAGAGGGTTTTCCCTAGGGTTAGAGGTAATGGTTAGCCCTCGGCTAAGAGGTTAGCCCTAGGGTTTGGGGTTAGGGTTTGGAGGTAAAAGTGGGTCGAAATGCTGGGATGCCACAGACACATTATCACAAGTTCTCAACGACGGACAAGAGGAATACATTCATTAATTTAGTTGCCCAACCTCACCTCTACTCTAAAGCCAAATGGAGCAAGTCTGCCTTATGGGTTAATAATATGTACAGGCGTGTGTCAGGCGTTGACCGAGAAGATCAGATCCTGTAGATCAGATCCTTCAGATCCTGTAGACCCCCCCCAACACCACAGCACACACCACAGCTGCACTACAGTCAAAATGAACATTTATTTTCAAAGGAATCACTTTTTAAAAACGTTTTTCTTAATTTGGACCAATCTCCCCTCTCTTCAGGTGTTGGGCGGACTTCCAGAGAGGTACATCGCATTAATACGTTTCATTTTATTATCCCCGTCAGTGCATAACACTGCCCCCTTCTGGCTGCTTTAAAACCATTATAAATACCACAACCGTCCCGGAGCTCCGTGGGAATGGGATGTTGTGAAATACAACAGGAATATTCCAGAAGAAAAAGAGGAAAAAAAACAACAAAATAAAAACGGTGTCAATCAGATCTAACAAACGTGTCATCAGTCGAACATACACTGGCAGAATACTCGGGTACACTGTAAGCCGCTACAGTAAGGGGTGGTATTCTCAGTAGAAGCCGCGCACCGAAGCCAAAAAGTCTGTTTGATGGCTTCAAAGTAGTATCTCTGCCAGCCCTGACGGCGTCCGCTCCCTCCTCGTTGGTGGGGACCCCGCGAAAACTCCGCCTTCAGCTCAGTCTCGCTCGCCCGGTCACTCAGGGAGAGAGAGAGATGGTCGCATAGTGCTCTAAACAGAAGGATGGAAAACCGGCTCCAGGTTAGAGGTCCCCTCAGTCTACTGGGGGACATCGCTCCAGGCTGTGGTCCCCTCAGTCTACTGGGGGACATCGCTCCAGGCTGTGGGTCCCTCAGTCTACTGGGGGACATCGCTCCAGGCTGGGGGCCCCTCAGTCTACTGGGGGACATCGCTCCAGGCTGTGGGCCCCTCATTCTAATGAAAGTAATAGCGTGATGATGTCATACCGCAGGGCCACGTGTTGTACCGCCACCTCATGACGAGCCTCTCGTCAGGGACCTGGTGGACAGAAGATCACAGACATCACTTCGTATCACATCATTACCCCCCATCTCAAACCATTACCTCCTATATCACATCATTACATCACCTTCTATATCACATCATTACCCCCCCCATCTCAAACCATCACCTCCTATATCACATCATTACATCACCTCCTATATCACATCATTACATCACCTCCTATATCACATCATTACATCACCTCCTATATCACATCATTACATCACCTCCTATATCACATCATTACATCACCTCCGATATCACATCATTACATCACCTCCTATATCACATCATTACATCACCTCCGATATCACATCCTTACATCACCTCCTATATCACATCCTTACATCACCTCCTATATCAAATCATTACATCACCTCCTATATCAAATCATTACATCACCTCCTATATCACATCATTACCCCCCCCATCTCAAACCATCACCTCCTATATCACATCATTACATCACCTCCTATATCACATCATTACATCACCTCCGATATCACATCATTACATCACCTCCGATATCACATCATTACATCACCTCCTATATCAAATCATTACATCACCTCCTCCTCCTCCACCACCTTATATAAAATCAACTACAGACAGTAGAGTGTTAGTACAGGTGTAACATCGTATAACCAGGTGACCTAGAAAAGTGTTAACCTAGTAGAGTGTAACCAGGGTATGTAACCTAGTCCAGTTCCCCTGGTCCAGCTGATCCTCATGTTCTGCCTGTGCTCAAGTGGGGTCTCCAGTGGGGGTCTCACCAGCTCAGTGAACTCTCCCAGAACGTTCCCGTCCAGCAGGCGGAAGCGGCCTCCCTTCTCCGGCTCCACGGTGGCCTGGGCGTGGGTAAAGGCCTGGACCATCTGGAAACACACACACACACACACAATCCTCAGAACATGGACCATCTGAAACACACACAACCCCTCAGAACATGGACCATACCCCCCCCCCCCCTCCAGGGAGAGGCTTGTGGTTCTTGGGGTCTCACCTCCTGGTTGAGGAAGACCCTGTAGAGCTCCGCCGGGGAGGTGAGGAAGGTCTCCCTCATGCTGAACTTGCAGGTTGGGATCTTCACCCCCGTGTTGGGGGGGGGGGCCGTACTGCCCGACGAGATCTGCGCGGGGAGAAGATGGGAGTCGTTATGGGATGGACTGGAAACCACTGGACCAGAGTCGGCCCATAGCAACCACTGGACCAGAGTCGGCCCATAGCAACCACTGGACCAGTGTCGGCCCATAGCAACCACTGGACCAGTGTCGGCCCATAGCAACCACTGGACCAGAGTCAGCCCATATAGCAACCACTGGACCAGAGTCAGCCCATAGCAACCACTGGACCAGAGTCAGCCCATAGCAACCACTGGACCAGGGTCAGCCCATAGCAACCACTGGACCAGGGTCAGCCCATAGCAACCACTGGACCAGGGTCAGCCCATAGCAACCACTGGACCAGAGTCAGCCCATAGCAACCACTGGACCAGGGTCAGCCCATAGCAACCACTGGACCAGAGTCAGCCCATAGCAACCACTGGACCAGGTTCTGCCCATAGCAACTACTGGACAAGTGTCAGCCCATAGCAACCACTGGACCAGGGTCAGCCCATAGCAACCACTGGACCAGGGTCAGCCCATAGTAACCACTGGACGAGTGTCAGCCCATAGCAACAACTGCCATACAGCGGCTCTAGCCTCTACATACATATATTTTTTTCTCCATTTATTTTGTTTCTGAGGATCCGTTTTGGGAATCTTGATTTTGATCCTGACGTCAGCTGTACCGTAGAGTATAGATCAGAGGTACCCAGCTCATCTGGGTTCCAGATGTTCTTCCTGGGACCGCGGGTGCGCTGGTGGTGGTAACTCACCTGTGTTTTGTCCAGATTGGTCTTGGACTGGGAGGACTGGGGCTTGGACACACCATTGGCCGTGGGCAGGATCATTCCCTGAGTGAACTCTGAACACAACAACATCCTCAGACGGCAGCTTCCAGATTACACTCTAGCAGTTACAGCAGCTTCCTGTTTACTTGTAGCAGTAACATCAGCATCCCGTTTACACTCAGTTACAGCAGCTTCCTGTTTACACTCTAGCAGTTACAGCAGCTCTTGGTTTAGCATCGCGGCTTTAGGGGGTCGGCTTAGCTCAGGAGGAGCAGTTACCTTGTAACCGGTTGCTGGTTCGATCCCCAGCTCCCCCTAGTTGATGCGTCCCTGAGCAAGACACTTAACCCTGACGAGCTGGCTGTCGCCTTGCATGGTTGACTCCGCTGTCGATGTGTGAATGTGCGCATGAATAGGTGAATGTTAGGCCATATTATATAACGCTTTGGATAAAATATATAATGCAGTCCATTTACCTCCTTTGTCTGCCTAACTATTCCCTGCCTGAGCGACCGACCCAGTGCGATGCGCAGAACAACCGTCCCATTACCGGCAGGTGCTGCCTGGTTTTCAGAGCTGACATGTGGGGCGACGGAGCTGAAGAGAGCCAGTGAACGCGTGTGTGTATGTGTGTTAAGCAGCAGGGGGCGCCTCACCCGTCTTGAGCAGGCCCAGGTAGCTCCCTAGCGCCGCACGCAGCCTGGCCGCGCCCGTGGACCTCATCAGCGCCAGCAGGGGCGTCTCCGGCTCGTCTTTGTTCATGGTCACGTTAATCTGGAGACGAAGAAGAACCCAACCAGATTACTACTGTACTGTATTACCAAAGAGATAGAAAACCACTTGGAAATGTGTTGTATGGGTAGGTGGCCCATGTTGCTGTTATTAGTTGGGTTTGCTACACTTTAGTGCAATGTTTTAATGCCATTTAATTCAAAGTGAATACTGGTAATATATAAAAGGTAGGGGGGGAAGGGATTGGAGTGACTTACGTCCAGGTCGTCCATGTCGTTCTCATCCGAGAGGTTCGGAACGTCGATGCTGTCCTTTGTAAAACCAATGCCCTTATTGGAGGTCCTGAAGCAGAGAAACATCAACATCCAACCTTACTCTGACTTAGCCGTGCGTGTCCAGTATACACACCCGGTCTCTACTGTGTGTGTCCAGCTTCACACACACACACACACACACACACACACACACACACACACACACACACACACACACACACACACACACACACACACACACACACAGCACAACACACACACACACCTCTATTGTGTGTCCAGCTACAACACCGGCCTCTCTTTGTGTGTACAGCTACACCACCCGGTCTCTCACTTTGTGTGTCCAGCTACACGTGACTGTTGGGTGTCAGGTACCTGTCCAGGTGGCCTTTCAGCGTCCATCATAGAGAATATGAGCTTTCCCTTGCGGTTGTTGATGGGGCCTCTCCTCCACCTTGCCCTACCTCCGTACCTCGCACGTCCCTCCTCGTTCCCACAGTTCAGCCAAAGCAGAGGGACTTAAACTTTGTCAGACGAACCAGTTGCGTGGCATCCCGTTCAGGTCCTGAACGACCAAGAGCAGGCTCGACGCTCACTTTGAACGTAGGGTGAATTGGTGAGACGCATTGGTGTGATGGTGAGACGCATTGGCTTGATGGTGGAGACCGCATTGGCTGTGATTGTGAGAGCATTGGGCTGCTGATGCCGTGAGACGCACTGGCTATGTGATGTGGACCTGATTGTAATGGAAGGTCTTGGGTGTACACATGGGAGAGACTTGTTGCTTGAATGCGTGATTTTTGTGAGTCAGGTCTATACAGCAAGCACATATAATTTAGGGAGCACCAAGGAACATTTCCAAGTAAACAGGCTTTATTAACTGCTATTACTTATGCGAAACTGTGTGTGACACACACACAACACACACACACACAGCACACACCACACACACACACACACACACACCACACACACACACACACACACAAACACACACACCATGGCATCAAGAGGTCTAGTGTCTGAAGGTGATTGGTGGAGACTTGAGTATGCAGTATCATAGTCAAATTTTATTGGACAAACACTTGCTTTGATTGTTAGTTAGAAAAAAAATCGAATGCATTATGAAGCAGGAATCGCATTGCCTCATTATTAATGTATTTAAAACAAAAAAGATTCTCCATTCAAGCCCAACTTGTTTTTAAATAGAAGTGTGGATTTGGACGAGATCAATGCATAGCATTATGAGATCCACTAAAAATCTTCCTCAGAGTAAAAACCCAACTACTTATGCTAGTAAACTTCCACATCTTTCCAAATTTGTTGGACAAAGAAATGAAGAACAACCAATAGTGCATCACTTATTCATTAAAAATATGATAATTGTTGAGACCCTAAACCTCTTTTAGCGAGACGTTCAATATATAACACATATACAAATTAATAAAACATCTATAAAATATTATATTAATAACAATAAGTATCTGTGGATACCGGAATTAACATGTATTGAAAACAAACATACGAAAAACGGTATGACACAAGCTGTTAGGGTTAGGAAAGCTAAGCATGCTAGCATTTAGCAGCTCACGTCTCTCCTTCCGTTCAACATGATGGGGATTCTCCAATCTTCTGGATCGGTACGATCCGAAAA
>OLKM01001726.1:0-17500 GCA_900291075.1 Melanogrammus aeglefinus
TAGTTAGAGCCTACTTAGCAGATTCAGAAGACAATGTTAACTTGGGGCGCTCCGGTGGCGTAGTGGAATAAGGCACGCACCATATATGGCTCCGGCCTTCGTTGCAGTTGACCTTTACTCACCCCCCCTCTCTCTCTGTCTCCCCATTTCACTCTGAACTGTCAATAAAGCTTGGAAAATGCCGAAAAAATTATCTTAAAAAAAGAAAATGTTAACTTAAATGTTTAATTAAGCCAACATTATACCAACATTTTTTCATTCTTGTCTCTTTAGATTGCTCGTTTGGCTTCAGTGGGGGGAACCTCATCTGAAGGCATGATTCGGAGAATGCTCGTTTCTTCTCTAAGCAACTCCCTGGTATGCGAGTTCAACTGGGGCAGGAAAAGGGACCAAAGCAGGCATTTTAGCCAAACCATGATCCAGGACTGCATGTTTGGTGGGTTTTTCCTCCTCTGGTAACGGTTTACTGACTACGTTTTGCCTAGTAACCCTAAAAAACTGCAATTGATGTGTAGGCTATAAACTAGATAGAAGCACTGATTGTAAAAAGAAGACCATATCTCTGTTCAAGGATTCCGTCGGGAATATTAAAAACTACACACATTTCCTAATGTATTTAGCATAAAAAGGCATTTAGTCAAAACGTTGTTACTTTTTATACCTTATGAGTGTCTTCACTGAAAAATAATTTATGTTTATTGTGACGTTACGGGGTAGGAAAATTCGGGGTGCAACATTCCATGCATCGAGAATCGTTTTTAAGCCAATGACAAGTAGATTGGAGAATTTTAGAGGTGCAAAAACACAGATTGTATTAACCTTTGAAACGGCTGTTTCCCCCCTTTTATACAAGTCTTTTCTTTTTATCGCATTATCTTCTTGTGTTACTGTACAGACGAGTGGTAGGCTAGGCCTATATTGTGTTTTCTACTAAGTCTTTTATTTACTTGTAGGCTATAAATAAGAGAACGTTTTATTTATCTTTTATTCATTTAGTTTCTTGTCTCTTTCAGCCGCTGCAAGACAGTATGACAAAAAAAATTCTCATTTGGACTTCTCCAATACCGTAAAACGGTGGCTACGGTACGTTCCTGAGCGGGTGGGAGGGGTGAAGAGGACATCTACTTCACCGGTGGAAATTGAATGAATTTGAAAAGGCAGTGTTTTATAGTCTCTGTCTAAATAAAGTTTAAATTAATTAATGAAAGTGCGATTGGTCTTATTTGATTGATTGATTGCTATGCCCATTCGGTGTGGCCGAGAACCGTGAATAAAATGAATAAATATTCATCTACAACATGGTTTTGTGTGAGAAATGAGTTTTGAAAAAAACATGCTTACCAACTTCAGGTTTCCCTGCATTTCGTTTCAGTCTTCTTCGCGCCTCAAAATAAAGCAGCTGACAAATGTTTAAATTATGGTTGAATCAGTAACAATTGTTTCAATGTTAAATCAAACCTAAATGAGAGGCTTACCATTGTTTTAGATTATGGTTGAATGATGGTTGAATCAGTAACACTGTTTCAATGTTAAATCAACTAAAAATCAACCTTATTAACGGTGTTTAGATTATGGTTGAATGATGGTTGAATCTCCGTCAGTTATGGTTGAAAAACCGACGTTGAATTCAATTGTTAATAGACGTAACGAGCGCTTTCAACACCGAAAAGATGCCGGGCTTCAACGTCTTTTCAACGTCAGTGCCTGATCATATTTCAACGTTGATTTAACGTCATTTTGCTATCTGGGTTTCTTTCAAACAAAAAGTAATCATGGTTATTTTTAAAGCACATGTATAATTTTCAACAAAATAAGTTCTAATGAGATGCTCTGTGGTGTGAATTGAGAGATGGATGTATGCAGCATTTCTCAAGCAACGACCAAATACGATGTCGCCATTTCCATGGCTCTCTACAGAAAGAGATTTTTTTTTTTACAAATTTAAAGCTTCTTGTGATGTGAAATTCTTATCATCTAACTTCAAATTAACTAACTTTAAATTAGCCACAGTGAAGAGTGAAGTACCAAACTATTAATACACATTGACTCATGGCCCAAAAGTTGAATAACTCAAATAAATAAACCGCAGCGCTGTCACCTAATTAAAAGTGCCACAGTGCAGCTGTCAAACAAAGGGCTGATATTTTAGTCATCAGTGTTGTTTATAAAGCTGTGTTCTACAAGAGGGTAGAGTAATATACAGAGCACAGTAACCAAATGAAGAGGGTCACACTCAATATATACACACAGACACCCACAGTCTTCTAAGAAACATGTACAGCAGACAAACAGAAGCACACTTATCTATGCCCATACAAAGTAAGAATCACACACACATGCGCGCGCACGCACGCACGCACACACGCACGCACGCACACACACTGTTGTGGAAATACCCTTGTAAGTTATTGTGTATAATGCAAAGAAGCACACAACCGTTGTAAGAAATACCAATTTAGTGTATGCATACAACAGTCTGCTCTCCAAACTGTTTCACACAGCCGCTTAACACAGATTCAGCCCCTCCCTAGAATGCTTTTGTCCTAATATGAAAGGAGGGAAGTATTAGCTAAACACACACACACACACACACACACACACACACACACACACACACACACACACACACACACACACACACACACACACACACACACACACACACACACACACACACACACACACACACAAACAACAAGCATCTCTGTGACAGAGACATCCAATGTATAGATTTGTCTATCCACCAGAGCATTTTAAATACACATCTGCATGCAAGTGAGAGTAAAGACTCCTCTAGGAAAGGCTGGAACATACTCACACATACCATGCCATACTCAAGCTATAAATGATCTACCTTTGCTCCCCCCCACCCCTCATGGGTCCTCCTCAGGCCCCAGAGCATCCATTCAACCCCCCTTTCAAAGTAGTGACGACTGGGTGTACAGCCATACAAACCTGGAGGCCATGCAGTCTTTCATCCAACCTGAAGCAAGCAGTCCCTGCTGTTCCAGTATTGTAACTAATGACAGAGCTGGAGTCACAAGAGGGAACCTTAAAATGAACACAACTTTGAGATTTAGTTGTTTTTGTCCCAATGGCAATGGTTTACACCAAACTGTTTCATGCTGTGATCTGAAAAAGTACCTTTAGAGGCACTTTTTGGCCCAGCGGCCACCAAATGTATAATACATGTTTGTGATACAAATGAAACAGACAAGGGATGTAGGTATGCAAGTATATTGTGGAAAAAGGGTTTTCATTGCATCTGTCCTTTGGACCACTTCAGAGTACCCTGCTGTGATTCACTCCTACGTTGTTTTAAAACGACTGCACTAGGCTAGAGATGCCGGAATTTAAGACTGAAACGCACACAGATCACAGTAACAGTCCCCAGCCACAGCATCTTCACATGGTGTGAGAGCAGCACTCAACACAACCCTCAAGGAGTATAAATTGCCCCAAAAAACAAGTGCATCCCATATTTGCTCCCGAGTAGCATTTCCAACATTTTTAACTGCATTCAAATCCGTTCTACTTCCTGTAAATGCCATCTAATTCAGTCCTGACTGTTTGACTTCGCTAATACTCCTCCCTCTTGGCCTCTCCTTCTACCAGAGATAGTAGAGCACTGAACAAATTAATTCTAGACTTAAACAAGCCTACGGTTGGCCACAGGGTGATGTTAGCTTGGCTAATCCGACGATGCTACGTGGCGTTCGCTAATAATGAAATTATGACGGACATGATAAGGGAGGGGCAGGGGGAGGATAAGGGCATGGTTCTTATCACATCCTCCGCGGCTATAGTTAATGGAAAAACAGGCCCTCTCTTATTCATACTCCTCTTGACAGCACGCCCTACTGTAGCTGACAGTAGAACAAAACAGGGAGTTCAGTGTGTCCCACGTTGAAACACACGCTTTGTGGTAATCAATCTTGTTTGTTTACAGTACCCTGTCAGGCTGATTAGAATCCACTTTGTGCTCCAACCGAGATTAAACGCTGTTTGGTCAGCATAAAGCATCACTCCCTGGCCGCCCCGGGAGGTAGAGAAGGCTAACGCCATCACAGTAATAGATTGGATGAATTCCGGTCATGGAAAGCCAAACCAAGCAGTCGCTGTTTGTGTTTGAGGTTTATGGGCTGTTGCTGTAACCAGGTAAAGGTTTATTACACAGGCCATTAATTAGCTGTTCCTGGATGGAGACTGAGTTGGCGAAGAAAGCTTGACCGTCTTGAAGGAGTACCATGTTGTGTGGTGAGTGACCGGTAAAAATAGGCTAACGCTTATCTAGTACTTGACTGGTAAACGGGGCGAGAGACGGATAAGCTCCTGGAGGCACCAGCACTGTCCTTAGCTGGTCCAACCCATACCTGTGTAAAAGAAGAGAGAGACCGAGGGAGGGCTATGACCATTATAAGGTAAAGTATTAGGTTTCCACTGGGCTGAAATCGCAATAGTATGGATGCTTCAAAACATGAGATGACGGTAAGAAGGCAGATCTTGCTCAGTGAGGAAATATTGGACTGACACCTTTGTTGAAAAACAAAACTGTGTCAATTGACTGTTGACTTTAACAGCGGGATACAGATCAATT
Organism: Melanogrammus aeglefinus; assembly: GCA_900291075.1. Taxonomy (NCBI): domain Eukaryota; kingdom Metazoa; phylum Chordata; class Actinopteri; order Gadiformes; family Gadidae; genus Melanogrammus; species Melanogrammus aeglefinus. The sequence continues at coordinate 4,598 of OLKM01001726.1, forward strand.
GTTCCGAGTCGAGCAATCGAAGAACCCCACAGTGGGAGTGGCTGTCACGTTCCCCAATGACATCCCAAGACCGATCGTTTGTTGCTTAACCGCTACATGGATGCTGTCTTACCCTCTGAAAACCTCCAATTTAGGTTTGGCTGAACTAATAAAGCGTCCCTCAAGCGCTGCTGAACTCAAACACTGTTTGTTTCAGAACCTCCCTCAAAAACTAGCCATGTGATAAAACTCTTTAATTAATCAAACTTGTTTCAAATTGCAGTGTCCGAAAGCAACATCCATTATTTGTTGATGTGTCATTAAGAGTTCAAAGTCTTCAAAGGCACACAGAGAAAGAAAGCAGATACTGTCCATTAATTCAAGGTCGATCAATGTGGGGAAGATGAATAGAACACAATCATATTCCAATGTGTGGAGATGTACCACGCCGCCTAATAAAAGCAGTCCTTTATTTCTCCCCACCTTCCCCCTGAATATGTGACTGCACGCACTCCAAAGAGTAATTACGGCTAACAAAAGCCCATCGCTAGCGATCCTCCTGTGACAGGGCAAGCACGTGAGAATCGGCAGGGAATAGGGATCAATACACTTCCATTCAGGTTCCATTAGAGACTCTGCTGCCGCCGTATCCAGCCTGCCCCTCAGCCACCTGCCAGAGAGCACGATGTAGGTAGGACTGGCATAATAAAACAGATCTCATTAAAAAAAACATGGCAGACAGAATAAAGAAAAAGAGCTTTCTGCCAGAAGGTGGGGTCGGTAGAATAGAATTCAATGAAATAGAATAAAAACTGAGAGACAGGGAGACAATTCTGTGGTGTGTCTAATTAGGACGCAGGAGGAATCTGTCACCGGTGATTAAAGCGTAACCAAGACAATATAGAAAGACTGAATTCAAACCGATGATTCATATCAAGAGCTTCCTTTATAATGCTAAAAGACAGACTAGGTCAAGAACTGGCTGGTTAAATAAATATATTTGAGTTCTATTGACGTAGGTTTTTGATGATTGGTATTGAACGAAAAGCACCACGTGCTAGACTCAACGGACCAACCAGACTGTTTGCCAATCTCAACGGCATCACATCCGGTCGCTAGTCTGTGACTTATGTTTGTGATTATTATGCTTATCCTAATAAAGGTAACCCATTCGAAAAAAAGGGGTTTGCACCTTTTTGGTATAATATAGCCTGTAGTGGACATTTTGTGTTGTCACAGAGCATATGCCAAAACTTAATCATAAGAAAGAAGCCCATGAATTACGTGACGTGTCAATGTTAAATCATGTTTCAATGGGTTTCAAATTGGGCTTAGCCCAATATGTTGCAGCTCTTTGTTCGCCCAACAGTTGTTATTACATAAAGGCCTTGCTGATTAGTGCAACATAACAGTTGTTATTACATAAAGGCCTTGCTGATTAGTGCAACATTGGTGAATACATTTTTGCTTTGATTCTGACTCAATGAATAATGACACATGTAGGTCCTGAGATCAATAGAGAACCACTGGCCTTGAGAAAGTCCTTTGATAATCCCGTCTTTGTCATTTGTTTTAAATCTATTTTTTAAAATTAAACAAGGGAGTCATGTAGCTGGAGTCTGCAAATGCATGATTGAACTTGGCCTATTGTCGCGTAGGCCTATGTCTGTTTGGAAAAAGGAATGTGGCACATGAGGTGACATTGTAAAATCAAGAGGGAATCAACTGTATTCATTAAGAATCTTCCAACCCCCCTGCAGCCACAGAGTAATAATTCAGTTATTAATTTAGTCGTTAACGGGAATCAAGGTATCACATACATGCTCACTCTCTCTACATCTACTACTTCCTGCTTCTACAGGAAGTGTTTGAACCAAGCAACGGGAGGCCTAGCCATAGTGTATTTCATGTGACACAGCTGACAAGTTTATAGCGATGACTTTGGGAGCTTGGAAAGGGGTTGGTGGATTGATGATTTCTTTTTTTAACTCAAAGAGGACTTTGAAAACAAGTATGTGTGGAAGTAGTCCTGATGCAGGTTGCTCCCATTTCCCCGTTTCTTCTTTGGGGGCTATTGTTGGGAGTGTACCTCGCTCAATTGTGCAAGATAGTAAGTTTGTCTAGTTGTGTTCATCACACAGATTCAAAGTGTCAACAGTAGCTACTTGTGTGTGTTTCAGTTTGTAACGCCATCTGTGGGTCTCTTCAAAGCATACACACAAATGTCAAAGTAATAAACTGGTATTGGTTCTTTGTGTCAAGGGCTGCATCTGAACAAACAAGTAACCAACTGCCACATACTACATTAGCTATGGTCATGGGTCACAGTTACACTGTGAGAAAATGCACTATAGTTACGGTAAATGTTGCCTTGGCATCTTCCACATCTACAAGACGAGTGTGGATAAAGCAGAAGTGTGTACACTGCTAAAGATCTCTCAATCTTTATCTATCCTTTAGTATATAGTGGCAGGACAAATGGTCCAATAAGGCTGATGCTTCACTTACATGGCCCCAGAATAAATAAATCCTAAAATAAAACCTGTTTAAAACAGTTACAGCTCATGTGCGGGGGGTCCTGCTCCTTCGACCACCGGGCCACCAGGAAGGTGTGCTCATCCCTCTGAAGCGTTCACATAGATTAGAGGCTCCTCGAGGGGTCGTTGGGGGGGGTCTGTGACTTGAGTGTACCTGCCGCAGTCTGTACATGCTCGTCCATCTCTGGCTCAACTTAACTATTCATTTGTTAATGCACCTCCAGCAGGTAGCACAAACACAGGGCCAGCTGTCAATAGTCCCTCAGCAGGGGGTGGGTGAGAGAGGACGAGGGGAGGACAGCTCCCTTCTAACCCGAGATAAATACATCGAAAATAAGGAACTCATAGCTCAAACATAAAGGAAGAAACTACTATTACCTCACTGAAACAAAAAAACGGATTCAATCAAAATTGCCACACAGTATGTCGCATGCTGCGTTCCACAAACTAAGAAGCCCTCCCACTTCTTATTATAATGCATGATGCTTTAATAAAAGGTAAGTGATAATAGATTCATGATATCACTACTCTGTCATTTTCAGCCCATCTAGTATACTTTCATTATTGTTTGGTTGATTTTTGATCATTGGGTTTTTTGCACAATAACAATAATTTAAACTTCAGGGCTTGGGTGATATAACACTTTTACATTTCATTGGAAGGGACTACCTTAGATGCTTTCTTTATTTCAGATTTTGTCAATTATCCTAATTGTCGTAATTTTAATTATTTATCGGTTGTCTGACTGATATAATTAGGGAGGAGAATAACATATACAGTATAGCTGGTTCCTCTGTTGGGTTCCCAGGAGTGTTGGAAAGCTGAATTTGACAAATGGATCAAATGTTGTGGAAAAGATCAGGGAGCTGTCATGGAAAATGGTGATCCATGTTTTACTATATTACATGGTGATCCATGTTTTACTATATTACATGGTGATCCATGTTTTACTATATTACATGGTGATCCATGTTTTACTATATTACATGGTGATCCATGTTTTACTATATTACATGGTGATCCATGTTTTACTATATTACATGGTGATCCATGTTTTACTATATTACATGGTGATCCATGTTTTACTATATTACATGGTGATCCATGTTTTACTATATTACATGGTGATCCATGTTTTACTATATTACATGGTGATCCATGATTTACATGGTTTGATCCATGTTTACTATATATACATGGTGATCCATGCTATTTTTACTATATTACATGGTGATCCATGTTTACTATATAGGTGATACATGATATTACATGGTGATCCATGTTTTACTATATATACATGGTGATCCATGTTTACTATATATACATGGTGATCCATGTTTTACTATATTACATGGTGATCCATGTTTTACTATATTACATGGTGATCCATGTTTTACTATATTACATGGTGATCCATGTTTTACTATATTACATGGTGATCCATGTTTTACTATATTACATGGTGATCCATGTTTTACTATATTACATGGTGATCCATGTTTTACTATACTACATGGTGATCCATGTTTTACTATATTACATGGTGATCCATGTTTTACTATATTACATGGTGATCCATGTTTTACTATATTACATGGTGATCCATGTTTTACTATATTACATGGTGATCCATGTTTTACTATATTACATGGTGATCCATGTTTTACTATATTACATGGTGATCCATGTTTTACTATATTACATGGTGATCCATGTTTTACTATATTACATGGCAACATTGCAGCAAGCATATTGCATTAGTGTCATGGTTGATTTTTGATCATTGGCTTTTTGCACAATAACAATAATTTAAACTTCAGGGCTTGGGTGATATAACAAGGTCTCTGTTTTACATTTCATTGGAAGGTACTATCTTACATGATGATCCATGTTTTACTATATTACATGGTGATCCATGTTTTACTATATTACATGGCAACATTGCAGCAGCAAGGCATTTGGGATCAGCCATGTTGATACATAAACCCAGCAGTGCTGTCCTTTCTGCGTCATCCATTATAGATTTCTCACCAGTATTTTAATTGGATTGAACTAAGAATACGTCACGGGCGACTATGGAAAGGTTATCAAATATGTCCCTGAAAGTGATGAGGTAAAGAGAGTGTGAAACCTGCTCCCTCTTCAAATGCATAATCAACGGCATTCCTAAAGCAGCAAGTTAACCCCCCTGTTGCCACTCAAAGCTCATTGGAAATAAAAGTCAAATTATACTTCTTCATTAAGGAGTCTGGAGCCAGCCCCAGGCGGAGGGCCCGTTGGCGAGTGCCTGGTGGCCGGGTTTGCCACGGAGCCCGGCCGGGCACAGCCCGAACAAGCTACGTGGCACCCCCCCCCTCTTCGTCCTGTGGGCCCACCACCTGCAGGAGGACCCACTGGGGTCGCGGTGCGCTGTCCACATGGGTGGCGGTGAAAGTCAGGGGTCCTGACGGACTGGACCTGAGCGGCAGAAGCTGGCACTGGGGACGTGGAACGTCACCTCACTGTGGGGAAAGGAACCAGAGCTTGTGAGGGAGGTGGAGCGCTACCAGTTAGATCTGGTGGGGCTTACTTCTACGCACAGTCTCAGCTCTGGTACTCTACTACTGGATAGGGGTTGGACTCTATTCTTCTCTGGAGTTGCCAGAGGCATGAGGCGCCGGGCGGTGTGGGGATACTCATAAATCCCCAGCTGAGCGCAGCGGTGTTGGAGTTTACCTCGGTGGACGAGAGGGTCGCCTCCCTACGCCTAAGGGTGGTGGGGGGGAAAACTCTGACTGTTGTTTGTGCGTATGCACCGAACAGCAGTTCAGAGTACTAGGCCTTCTTGGAGACCCTGAATGGAGTCCTGTATGGGGCTCCAGTAGGGGACTCCGTAGTTCTACTGGGAGACCTTCAACGCCCCATGTGTGGCAACGATGGAGACACCTGGAGAGGCGTGGTGGGGAGGAACGGCCTCCCTGATCTAAACCTGAGTGGTCGTTTGTTACTGGACTTTTGTGCTAGTCATGGATTGGCCATAACAAACACCATGTCCGAACATAAGGGTGCTCATAAGTGTACATGGTACCAGAGTACCCTAGGCCGAAGATCGATGATCGATTTTGTAATCGTGTCATCTGATCTGAGGCGGCATGTTTGTCAACCGACCACCATCTGGTGGTGAGTTGGATCAGGGAATGGGGGAAGATTCTGGACAGACCAGGTAAGCCCAAACGAGTAGTTCGGGTGAATTGGGAACGTCTGGAGGAGGCTCCTGTCCTAGGAATGTAAAAGCCCAGTGGCTATTCGACACAGAACTATAATCCAGCCTTTAATACCTCACACTCGCATTTCACAAATTTCCATACGCTGACACTAGTGTCTGCAGTGGAGAACAACAAACAGTTCACCAAGAGCCGATAGGGTAGCATAATCTTTAGCAGATAGGGATCGAACCAGCAACCCCGACCCCCCAATATGTCAGGGAAGCTGCTCTCCCTGCCGAGCTACCACTGAGGTTGCAAACCATCAGTAGGATGAGACGTAGCGAGGCGTTGTGTTTGGAGGGGGCCAGGGGGAGGTGGAAGAGAGCCAGCAGGGTGGTGGTATTTCCTATAATCATATCACATGTCGACGCGTTGTGATGTGAGCATAGCGACGTGTCTCTGGGCAGCTGAGTGAGAGGGACAGTCGGGTGGCAGAGAAGTTGACCGTTAGTGGCAGCCTGGACATCATTAGCCTGGGCGCATGCACACGCACACACACACACACACACACACACACACACACACACACACACACACACACACACACACATGCATGTTTGTATAATATAAGCCTATATGCATCTTTGCATACATCAAATTCTACAAACAAACAAAGGCATACATATATGCATGTTCACGCACTGCAACAAACGCAAACACACTGACTCATATACACATACATGCATACAGGAAAAACTGTCTTCATAGATGTTTCAATACATGCTTTTACACTCTTGTTCACAAAGACATAGTAAACAGAGAGACAGAAACATATCTTTTAATTGAGGGCCTTACAGCTCTGTGTGACCGTGAATCATGTGAACGACACACATTCAAGTATAAAAACACATATATACATATACATGTAAAGGTATACCCTTAGCACACAGAAACACATGATAACTCAAGTCTGCGCGACACGCACATTGCCCCCATGGGACCTGTTTTTGTGTATTATCTTCCATAGCCTTGAAATCCTTATAGTGGTGCAGAAAATCTTTCAAATGAACGATACCAATGTGGCACAAAATGATCCATAATGTACACGCACAACCACACACAGAAAACTAAAAAGGAGAAGCGACTACACTTTAAATGAATGCATTTGGGGGTTCTGCGCCGTAACCTAGTGAAAAGGGGTTCACGACACATCTACTCTGACAGTGGACGCGTCCTGTTGACTGACTGCGATGCTTTCGGGCTCCGTAAAACACATTTAAGATTGGAGCAACTTGTATTACGACCAATACAGGACACCCAGCGCTGTGGCATCTTCTACAGACGTGTTGTATTAGTTCGATACGTGAACCATTAGAGGCAGCACATCTTACTGCATTGTGCATTGGACATGCTATGTGCCAAAATATCATGCCTGTTAAATATAATGCACTGTGGATGCAGGTTAAATGCATGGATTTGGTGATTTGATAGTAATCTAATCAGATAATCAACTTAAAATAGCCACCTCTTACTTATTATATCAAACGTCATCATATTATAAAATACAAATTACTGCAAGAAATGAAACAGAAACACCAACCATTCATTACTACATAAAATACCCAACCCTCCCCTTGGAAACAGTACTCTAGCAAAACTAACACTTACCTTTTAAAGTGCTCAATACATAAGCAGTACTTGTGCGTCATCTAGAACTTTTTTTGTTTGCGATCCTCAGAGCATAGAGCTGTTGGTTGAGATAAAGTGTTGATCATCGTAAGATTGTAGTATTTTAAATGGACGTAAAGTGTATTACACAAGAGGAGTATCCCATTAAGTTCTTGCCTAAAAATCCTTACACTTACCCTTATACATACTCGTATAATAACTCATAGAATCCATACAGGTTTCAACTCAGGAGCTATATACTGCATATATATATATATATATATATATATATATATATATATATATACATTAAGATATAAACTACAGTTCAAAAGTTTGGGGCCACCCAGACAATTTCATGCTTTCCATGAAAACTCACTTTTAATCAACAGTTTCCAGCTGTGCTAACACAATTGCATAAGGGTTGCTAATCAAGCCTTTGAACACGATTAGCTAAACCATGTACCGTTAAAACACAGGACTGATGGTTGCTGTAAATGGGCCTCTGTACACCTATGTAGCTATCACATATCAAAAAAGATGATGGCTTTGTATTATGATAATTAAATCACATTTCTCCCCGTTGTGTGAGAATGGTGGCGGGTCATACCTCTTAGGATTAACTGTTGAACCGGATGCTTCACTTATGAATAAGCTTATTTCATCGCAACGGTGAAGGCAAAACGTATTGATGCGAGTGGTTTTAAGCTATAGTCGATAACCAAGTGTAGCGCTGCACGGAGAACAAGTTAGCTCCATGGCGTAGATCGATACACTTCCCTTAAGAACACAGCCTCTTCCTTAAGCTAGCTGCATCTCTGGCATGGCGGCTTCGTCCTCGAGGACAGATAATGGCAAAGAAACAAACCCATTTCAGTTCCAACTGTTTTCAATTACACTTTTCACATACCGCCAGCCATCACGGCGCTGTTTTATGACGGCCAATTACCAATTCAACTCTATCTAGGATACTGGTGTGATTGCAAACAGCTGGTCGTCGGGGGCAGAGAGAGAAAGAGCGTTGGAGGAGAGAACATTTGTGTCGGCTTGTCTGAGGACGGGGAGTCTAGCAGATATGAGAGAGAGAGAGAGAGAGATGTGTGTGGGTATAGTGCCATTGTCTTATCTCGCTCTAATGAGTATGATGAAAGGCATTGCCCCTTGCTAGGCTCTTATGATTGTTTTCAAAAATATTAGTAGAGTATGCACAAGAGAGCGTATTAAAAGACCACATGCAGCAGCCTTTTTGGATATTTCTCGCATCGGGTGGCTAGTGGACAAATCCTTCCAAAAAATATATCTTTCTAGAAATCACCCAAGTAGTAATTATTTAGTCGATGGTGCGATCCAAACAATCTTTACTTGTATAATTGTGTATAATTTAATCATTACATTGCATGTTTTATTTAAGAAGAGATGGTCATTTTGATTTTGGGTGGAATTCCGTTGGTTTCAGGCAAGATACACACGCAAACGAAGACTTGGCTTTCACAGTTTGTACTGTTTGTTTCAAATATTATGTGACAGGTATTTTTATAATTGTAAAGAATTAGACGTTTGTTTTTAAAAAAAACCTCCAGATTTTATGTTTGCTCAGGATATTGTCCAGTTATAATGCATTTGAAGTTCTGAATGAAAAAAAATGAGTTACTTCATAAAGTCTCCCTTTTGAAACGTACTCCTTCCCTTTCCAAATACACACTTGAACGGTTGGAAAACTTGCCATGGAGAGATCTCTTTTTTATATCCCTTTAGAGAGAGCGAAGACAGTCCCATAATGAGCCCAGACAGCATGTCAGAAAGTACATAGAAGAAACATTCAGAGAAAAATAATCATCTTCATGAAGATGTGGGCCTCTTACAGCAACACAGTTTCAAATCAGATCATTTTTTAAAGTCAGTTTATCGGTGAAATTAGAAAAGTTAAAGTTAAACTCTGGGATGTGTATCGCACAACGAGGGGCATCTACACCTAGTTAGTTAGCCTTGCTCTAGTGGATGACAAGCCAGCATGAGACACCCCTAGAGACCAGAGACTACTGCAGACAGCTAAAATGTTTTGTTTTCAAGGAATCCATCTCAAACTCTCTCTCTCACAAACACACACACACACACACACACACACACACACACACACACACACACACACAATACACCACCACACACACACAAACAACACACCACACAAACACACCACAACAACACCACTAGCACACACAGCACACTAGCACATTCACACATACACAAACACACATCACACTAGCTAACATATTCACACATACACAATACACCACACACACTAGCACTCCACACATAACACACGACACACCACTACACACACACACACTAGCACATTCACACATACACAAACACACACACACACACACTAGCACATTAACTACATACACAAACACACACACTAGCACATTCACACACACACACACACACACACACACACACACACACACACCATACACCCCACACAAACACATTAGCACATTCACACCACACACACACCACCACACCCACCCCACCCACACTACACACACACACACAAACTATTTATATTTTCCCAGTTGAAGCATTAAACGTACAGAGAGTAAAATGCCATTATCTGTTTTTTTAGCATGAGAAAAAAATAACTACACAAAAATACTAAGTGGCAGCAGTAGTAGCTGGAAACAGGCTGTGTTCTGCACCAATACAACTCTGTCTGCATATGCCTGCATGTGTGAAGACTGAAGAGTTGGTTTAAATACAATCTTATTTAAAATACGACATCTCTATTTCTTTGGAATGATATGTTGCTATTTAGGAGGGTAAATTGTGATAATTCGGCCCTATTGCATATCGCTCCATAATTAATGGATGAATATGCCTCATCCTTCTTCTGGAATTTGACCAGAATAATGCGTAAAGTATTGTTTCTCATGCACTCATGAATACGACATGCACCGCAGGCAAACAAATTAATTGGCTTGATTATTTATGTGAGGCCATCATTCACCTTAAAAAGAATAAATGATAATTACCAGACCACATAAATCAAAGTTCAATGACCGTTCCGCAATTATTCGGTCGCTTACAGTTTGCCTCAGCTGTATTGCCATCAAAGAACGCCATCAAAGTGCTTTTCATCTTCTTCCTAAACTCCATGAGGACTGAACACCAGCACTATCCATCCGGTCCATATCCAGAAGTAGGAGGCTGGCAGACGGCCATTACATCCTGGGCCCAGGAGAGGGCTGGGGGAGAGAAGAGGTCTCCCTCAAATGGGCTTTGAGCATCGCAGCTCTGTCTGGCTCCTAGAGACTGTGTCCAAGCCTCTCTCTCTAATTGGCCGGTTTCAATTAGAGCTTGTCAGCCCAGAGAGAGCGCCGCATTGCTCCCAAGCATGAGATAAACACTGCTGCATCACATCATAAGAATAACAATAATAATAATAACGACGATATTCGACTGGGATGGTAAGCGTAATGATATTGTTTGCACACTTCAGTCCCCCTTTGCTTGCAGCGCTGTCAAATTGTTTCTGCAGATAGATCTACTGGGCTGTGCTTTGGTGAGAATATTGTGATGCAAAATAAGACTTTAAACGGATGTTTAAAATGAATCACTCAGAAACATACACCTTAAATGAGCGTGCATCGGTTTTTAAGACAATTTGTTTGGCCGTTTCTTTGAAACACACTTATATGTTTATAGCCACACTTAAGTGTGGCGATAAACTAGCAACAGTTTTAATAGTTGCCAATAATTTCCTCATACAATTGAACTTGAGTATTCTTATATTGAACTTTGTGTGTTTATATATGAGCACATGTCAGCGTCAAGACAACCCTGCCATACAATGATGTCCTCCTTTGTGTCATCATTGCACTCACTGCAACATGTGGATCGTGGGTGTGCAACGCATGTTTACATTTAGTCATTCGGGAAGAGGCCTTTGTCCAACAGGACTTGGAGCAATTCCAGGTGTGTCATTTAGGAACAGGGAAAGGGAATTAGGTTAGATAAGCTGCAGACATTGGGGCTTGAACCCTGTGCCTTCCAGGACTGAAGACAGAGCCCCAAGCCACTACACTAACCCTCCCCAGGATCACTACTGTTGCTTAGCTACCGAAAGCAGTGGCAATGTGGGAATGTTCCTTATTATGAATCTGATGATGAAAAAGAAATGCCTTGAACAGAGACTGAAACAACAACAACAACAACCGCAACAACAACCGCAACAACAACAACAACAACAACAACAAAAGGATCATATGACCCTAACCCTAACCCTAACCTCACATGATCTCATTGTCTGTTTTTTTCGTCAATGACAAAAAACAATAAACAGTTTTAACTGACTTTTGATATCTTTAAAATGAACATATGTCTTGAATCAAGCCTACTGTAAGAACATTAAACAAAAAACACTATAGACCATAGCGCTCACACTTTAGACTTGGAAGAAAGGTTACACTGAGGTTTTTCTTGCTTCATAATGAAATAAAATAGATATCCGAACAAATAGTTCTCGGACAGCATCAATGTAGCAGACAAATTACAATTTCAAACACAAGGACTGACATGCTACAGCTGAGTGCTCAGTGCGGCTGTGTTTTTGTGTGTGCTTTAACAATCTGTGAAATTTAGTCCAATAATGTCACTCAATTATGTAAACAATCAATACTTTTAACGGTTGGCTTGAGCACATCCACAGCGAACAAAGCATCCTACAGAAAAACAGATGTCTTCTGGGTTGGTTATTGTTTTAGCTTCGTCGTTTTACTTTCAGTTTGGGGAGAAATAACTCAACATCTGCCTCCCCCTGCCTCCTGGTATATTGTCCAGTTGGTCAAATGACAAAAAAAGCACACCACCAACCAGTCATTCAATGGGCCAAACGTTGTGTTTTGTGTCTTTGTTGCACTAGCCTGAGCACTAAGTGTCTATTGTAAGCTTCCAGCAGATTAGCTCACAGGTGGCCGTGATCCGTCTGAGTGGAGCGCAGCAACCTGACTCTCCTGCCTTTATTTTCTTCTCTCTTGTGAGTCTTTTCTGTCTTTTCTTCCTGCTTCAATAAAAGCACAGAGATTACAGTTTGAATCCTCCATAATTAACTCCATAATTATACAATTTCTCGGTTGTTTTTTTTTTTCTGCACAGGCTGCAATTATTGAATTGTTTTAATTCCCTGACCCATACGTACTGGCGTTTAATTTGAAACATTTTCTTGACATTTTTTTTTTTCAGTTTTCCAGTTCTGAGTTTTAATCCACACAATTACACTTGGTTTAAATATAGCATGCCATTGTGACGTAAAATAATGTCTGCGTTATGAGAATGATACAGACATGCTCTCACAGTCTCTCCTACCCACTGGTCTAAAATAACATCTGTCTGGGTATTTAGAAAAGCGGTTAAAAAACACCTGTGATTCATTGGCTGTTGATTCTACCTGAGCAATGGTCCCTGACAGAAATCCAAAAGAGGCAATAATAAGGAATACAAGACTAGGCTATCTTTGAAGGCATCATCAACAGCCA
>OLKM01001726.1:20000-32500 GCA_900291075.1 Melanogrammus aeglefinus
ACAGCCGAGCGGGAGCCCAACACAAGGTGAGCGGCGCTTTGTGCCAAGAGAGGATATCCACGTTACGCGGACGCGCGGACTGCCCTCCCGGTTATCCCGGGAAAGTCTCGGCTTTCACCGTCGCCTCCAAGTATTCACCGACACATTTCAGACCAGATTCTCTCAGATTATTCAAGAATTAGGAGAATATTCCTTTTGTTATTATTGTTTTTATTATTATGTGTATGTCCGTGGCTGGTAAACTGGGGTTTGCTGTTATAGTTTGATATGAAGTTACCAACCGATCACAACACAACGCTATGAGACTGCGTGTTGTCATTGGCCATCCGTCAGGCAGCACTCTTTCAGGTAGGGATACACTAAAGGATTCATTTGTGCCCGTGGCCATCTGGCCAGTGGCTGCTTGCTTCCAGCAGCCAGTTCTTCAAGCAGCGCTGCACACATACACAACGTTTGGTTGTGCCCAATCACGTGTTGTGCAGAGCGCTCAGCAGCCAAGAAAGCAGGTTCATTCAAAAAAAAATATTTTCCACAATATCTCAGTTTATGTTTGGTAAACAAATAATATTTCCAAATAAATGACTTTCAGCTATGCATTCGAAAATGTTAGATGTCTATTCTCAAAGTTAAATGAAATCGAATAATCTAATTTGAATCTTATCATTGGCCATTTAGTAAATTTAAAAGGAATTTCACCTGGTTCTTCGCTCTCAGTACTCAATACAACCATAGAAATGAAGATCACATTTGTGGTTGTGTCTATAATTGTGTCCCGGTAGAAAAACGGATTACAGCTCCGGGAAACAGGGGACGTGAACTGATAGTAACTCCCCCATTATCGCTAGAAACTAGCAAGTACAATCCAGCACTGCTTTTGGTTGCTGACCCAGTGCAGACACCGCTAATTACCACACATTCTCACTCCGAGAGCGTCGATTTTTGACGAACGGTCAGTGACTTCGGCTTCGGTTTCTGACGCGAAGGGGTACCCTTGCGCTTCTTTTTTCGACGCATGGGGTTTTCCACTCGTTTCAATGTAATCCCTCCACGGCAATATATGACGCTATGAGCATTCATCCCATTGGCTAACGGGGGACCCGATGGCTCAACCCGGTCTCACGAAGAATTCGTCACATCTGCTCACGGGGGACCTGATGGCTAACCCGGTCTCACGAAAATTCAGTGACACTGTCACGTTATTATAATTTATTATTATAGTATTATTATTATTATTATTATTATTATTATTATTATTATTATTATTATTATTATTATTATTATTATCATTCAACTTGAACATGTGTTTTTACAGTAGAGTGGTGGAGGGATGACGTAGGTCGGCCAACCTGGAAGTGAGCGTCGCCCTGGGTTCTCTTGACAAAAAGCCAACGGGTTTTTCCATTGGGTTTTGGATTATTGCAGAAAAATGTGCATCTTTGAAGCACCTCCTCAAAAGCTGAAAATAAATAAAAATAACCATGCTCCAAAGAACGAAATGTAAACCAATGCATTCTGAGTGGGAGTGTTCTCAGACAATTAACGTGCTCCACAAAACGATACGAGAGAGAAAGAGAGAGAGGGAGGGACAAAGAGAGAGAGCGAGAGAGAGAGAGCCTTCAGAAAGGGTGTGCGCAGATAGTACAGTGCGCCCTAGTTATGTTTATGCCAAAACCACAAATGCTATACACGTTTCTTCCGCCCATCTAAATGAATGGAGGAATATAAAAACTAAAACAATACATATTCTTCCAAAATGAACCACATTTTGAATCTTCTGTTGGCCTCTTTTGTATATATATATATATAATATATATATATATATATATATATATATATATGGCAATATACGTAACCATTTCCCCCAAATGCTGGGAGAACGTATCGACCCCTGTTGGTGCTATTCCTCCATTCATTTAGATGGGCGGAAGAAACGTGTATAGCATTTGTGGTTTTGCATAAACATAACTAGGCGCACTGTACTATCTGTGCACACCCTTCTGAAGGCCTCTCTCTCTCGCTCTCTCCTTTGTCCCTCCCTCTCTCTCTCTTTCTCTCCTCGTATCGTTTTGTGGAGCACGGTTAATTGTCTGAGAACACTCCCATTCAGAATGCATTGGTTACATTTCGTTCTTTGGAGCATGGTTATTTTATTTATTTTCAGCTTTTGAGGAGGTGCTTCAAGATGCAAATTTTTCTGCAATAATCACAAACCCAATGGGAAAAACCCGTTGGCTTTTTGTCAGAGAACCACCAGGCGACGCTCACTTCCAGGTTGGCCGCGACTACGTCATCCTCCACCACTCTACTGTGTAAAACACATGTTCAAGTTGAATGATGAATATATAATAAGATAATAATAATAAAATTAATAATAAATAATAATAATAATAATAATAATAATAATAGCGTGACAGTGTCACGAATTTCCGTGAGACCGGGTCAAGCCATCGGGTCCCCCGTTAGCCAATGGATCATGAATGATCATAGCCGTCATTATATTGCCGTGGAGGGATTGCATTGTAATGACTGTAAAACTCCCTGCGACGAAAAAAGAAGCGCAAGGTCCTCCGTTAGCCAATGGGATGAATGCTCATAGCGTCTCTATATGCAGCCATCGGGTCCCCGTTAGCCAATGAGATGAATGCTCATAGTGTCATATATTGCCGTGGAGGGATTACATTGAAACGAGTGGAAAACCCCATGCGTCGAAAAAAGAAGCGCAAGGGTACCCTTTCGCGTCAGAAACCGAAGCCGAAGTCACTGACCGTTCGCCAAAAATCGACGCTCTCGGAGTGAGAATGTGTTGTAATTATCATCAAGTTACAATTCTTTAAATTCTTCTTGTCTCTCTGAATACAGCCATCGCACAGCACACAGCAGATCTGTCTAAATATATGTGGAAGAAGCCTTAGTATAAAGAAAGTTTTCAAATAGATTTTCTGTGTGATTCTCACACTGTAAAT
The DNA here is from genome assembly GCA_900291075.1 of Melanogrammus aeglefinus. Taxonomy (NCBI): domain Eukaryota; kingdom Metazoa; phylum Chordata; class Actinopteri; order Gadiformes; family Gadidae; genus Melanogrammus; species Melanogrammus aeglefinus. The sequence goes on from OLKM01001726.1 coordinate 22,964, forward strand.
TTTAAAAAAAAGTCTTCATATTTCTTAGGGCTTAACGTCAGCAAATATGACTTAGTAATATGAAAACTACCACTATGAAAATTGCACCTGTGCACTCGTAGTTGAAGAACGCTACTGTATGGGCCATAGGAGAATCGTCCTCATCTAATATGCGTATGAGCATGTCTGGGCTTTGGCGTTGGAGTCATTATTTCTCTGTGTGACGGCTGAAGCTCTCCACAGTACATTAAAAGCGTAGACGATCTTGGATATTAGCGCTGATTGCCATCTACGCCTCACCAGGATTATTGTTTTTATAGTCCATAATAAACCATCTCTCTGTCTCTCTTGTCTATTGCAGATCGGCTTATTGGCAGTTTGAAGGCACTATTGGCTTATTGGTAGTTCTAAAAGTGCGATTGTTATGGGAGTTTGGGGCCCGCGATGATAAACAGCCGAAGCACACATGCTGCGGTATGAATTGTGAGGCCAATTTGTAGCTTTATTTGTCTTTTATATTTCAAAATGAAAGAAAAATGTTTCAGCTTGGCCCTCCTATTTTAAACCCTGTTTGCTAAATCGGATCAGATGCTACTTTTGTTCCATGGTTGAAACCATGTTGTTAACCAGCAGTTAGTGGTGAGGTGGTAGGGGTCGGAGCGCCACATCGGGACAGCTTGATCCGAAATCCCTCAAACCTGTCTACTCAACTTTAAAAAAAAAAACACTTAACAGTGTATCAGCAGAGTGCAATGCTTCTAAACTTTTAATCAAACGTGCAGACAAAGTTCAACTTCATAAAGTTAAGTTCATTCATGGTGCGTGCTGCTTAAATGTAATTCAACGACACGTATCTTCCAATCATATAGTGATAATATTGTGGAAATTGCATTAAATGGAAAGAGACTATTTCCCATGTTGAGCACATAAACGTAAGTTGTTTATTTCGTTAGAAAACCAAAACATTAAAGTGGAAATGAAGCAATCAAATAAAACAGATGTCTACAGCACTAGTTAAATATTTAAATATACCCTAAATACAAATAAAGTCGGAAATATGACCCCTTATTCAGAATAAAGCACAAACAAGTTGCATTATTATAATGTTTTCTGCCTGTGCGCCACCATCTTTGTTTTCAGAATACGATGACGTCACGAGAATGGTTGGTAACATGTTGTTTACAGCGGCTCATAGACTCACAGGTAGCTTACTGCCTCAACAAAATTGATATGGACGAATGGGATAGACCCACCAATGAGGGCAGCCATCCAACTGCCTATGCTTTTGAGCCAGTAAGAGCAGTGGGAGTTTTAGTGCCCCCAACAGAGCCTGACGATGGAGGAGAATTAGATGAAGGAGAGAGAGATGTATCTGAGCACACAGGAAACAATCCGTGGTGCTTATGTGGGGCTGCCATGAAATGAACCTGGGACAACGTGTGTGTGTGTGTATATATATATGTATAGACGCAAACGCCTTAGACGGCCAACAACTTGCCCGCATTACTCACCGAACGAAGCCCCTGGAATTAATCGTTTCTGGAAACCACCATGAGGCTCTTCAGTTTTTTGTCATCCCGTCCCCTCAGACTCCCCTGGTCCTTGGTCACCCTTGGCTCAAGCGGCATAATCCCCAGTTTGACTGGTCTGCTGGCAAGGTGGTGAGATAGAGCGCATTTTGTCATTCGACCTGCTTACAATCTGCCCTGTCCCCAGCAGAAGGGGGTGTCCCCTCACCCAAGGAACCCCCCGACCTGTCCAGTACCCTCTGAATATCGACATTGGAGAGGTGTTAAGCAAATGTCGTGCACTTTCCTTGCCGCCCCATCGTCCCTATGACTGCGCCATTGAGCCCCTCCCCGGTGCCCCTTTGCCCAGCAGTTGCCTGTACAACTTGTCCCGCCCTGAAAGGGAGGCCATGGAGGGTATTTTTAGGATTCGCTCTCTTCTGGCCTCATTAGGCCATCCTCTTCCGTTGGTGCGGGGGGGGGGGGGGGGGGGGAGGGTGGGTTGTTACCAAGAACGATAAGTCTCTTTGCCCCTGTATTGATTTCCGTGGTCTCAATAATATCACTGTTAGAAACAAGTATGCCTTGCCCCTCATCAGTTCCGCATCCGTGCCTCATCCGAGCCTCTCCACTATCTTTTCTAAACTGGACCTACGCAATGCATACCACCTGGTGCGTATCCGTGAGGGAGATGAGTGGAAGACTGCCTTTAACACCCCTCTTGGCCACCTCGAGTACCTAGAAATGCCCTTCGGTCTAACAAATGCCCCCGCTGTGTTCCAGAACCAGGTCAACAACGTCCTCCGGGACTTCCTCAACCGCTCTGTCTTCGTCTATTGGGACGACATCCAAATATTTTCCCGCAACAAGGAGGAACACGTCCAGCATGGTCGGCAAGTACTCGGATAAACTCTATGTAAAGGCTGAAAAAATGCGAGTTCAGTGCAACCTCTTTTTCCTTCCTCGGTTACATCATTGAGAGAGGGCAGGTGAGGACCTGTCCAGAGAAGAACAGGGCGGTGGCAGACTGGACCATCCCTGAGTCACGCAAAAAACTTCAGCAGTTTCTCGTCTCGCCAATTTTTTCCGGAGATTCATCCGTGACTACAGAAGGGATGCAGCCCTTCTCACTCACCCCACCTCTCCCGCAATCCCATATGCCTGGACACCAGAGGCAGATGTTGCCTTCTCGAGACTCAAAAGACTATTCTCATCCGCCCCTATTCTCATCACACCTGACACCTCCAGGCAGTTCATCGTGGAGACCGATGCCTCAGACACTGGATTGGGGGCTGTTCTATCCCAGTGTTCCCCTGTTAATGAGAAGATTCATCCCTGTGCCTTCTTCTCTCGCCGGCTATCACCTGCTGAGCGCAACTACGACGTTGGCAACGGAGAGCTACTTGCTGTGAAGCTGGCGAGTGGCGGCACTGGCTGGAGGGGGTGGAACAGCCGTTTGTGGTTGTGGACCACAAAGAATCCTACCTTCAGACAGCAAAACTCCTAAACTCCTTGTTTTATGGGCGGTTCAACTTCTTCCTCACCTACCGTCCTGGATCCCGGAACATAAAGCCAGAAGCCCTCTCTCGTCAGTATTTCCCGGAGAACTCGCCGGCTCCACAGGACACCATCCTTTCTTCCTGCCTCAAGGTGGCGGCTGTCACCTGGGAGATTGACTCCCTTTTCCGGAGGGTCCAAGCTTCTGAACAGGATCCGGGCAATGGTCCCCCAAATCGCCTTTTTGTCCCTAGCTCTGCACGCTCCCAAGTTCTGCTGTGGTGCCATGCGTCTCATTTTGCCTGTCACCCTGCCGTGAATCGCACCCTGTCCCTCCTGAAGCGGCACCTTTGGTGGCAAACAATGGAAGCCGACACACGGCCGTTCGTCCAAGCCTGCATGGTGTGTGCTCGGGCCAAGTCCTCCCACCAACCCCCTGCTGGCCTGCTACGTCGCCTCCCAATCCCTGGTCGGCCCTGGTCTCCCATTGGCCTTGATTTTGTAACCGGTCTTCCCCCCTCTAATTGCCACACTGTCATTCTCACTGTTGTGGACGGGTTTTCCAAGGCTGCTCACTTCATTGCCCTCCCCAAGCTCCCCACTGCCTCAGCATGTTGTTCACCTCCATGGGATTCCTGCTGACTTGTCTCTGAACGTGGCCCCCAATTCATTTCACAGGTCTGGAAGGGTTTCCGTTGGGCGTTGGGGGCCTCAGTCAGTCTGTCGTCTGGTTTCCATCCACAGACGAATGGGCAGGCAGAGAGAGCGAACCATACCTGAGAACCACGCTACGTTGTGTGGTTGCGCACAACCCTTCTGCTTGGAGCGAACATCTCTCATGAATTGAGTATGCTCACAACTCATTGCCCAGTGCAGCTGCTGCCATGTCCCATTTTGAGTGGTCCCTGCGCAATCTGCCGCCTTTGTTCCCCACTCAGGAGGAAGACATCTCTGTTCAGCACCATCTCCGCCGTTGCCGCAGGGTGTGGAAGGATGCGCGCGCCGCTCTGCTGCGCTCTGCTGAGCAGAACCGGCGTATTGCTGATCGTCACAGAGCTCCCGCTCCTGCTTATCGAGTGGGTCAGCAGGTGTGGCTTTCCTCAAGGGACCTCCCACTTCAAATTGGCTCTAAAAATCTAACCCCTCGCTTTGTGGGTCCCTTCCCTATTGATGCCATCATCAATCCGTCTGCCATGAGGCTCAAGATGCCTCGGGCAATGCGTGTTGACCCCACGTTTCATGTATTTCTGGTAAAACCTTTTCCACAAGCTCTCTCTGCCCCCCAGCCGCTCCCCCCCTTCTTCCCGTTTGATTGATGACCACCCAGCTTTGAACGTCCAGCAGTTACTGGACATACATCGTCGGGGTAGGGGTTTTCAATACCTCGCAGATTGGGTGGGATATGGGCCCGAAGAAAGGAGCTGGGACTCATCCTCGACCTCTCTCTCATTCAGGATTTTCATCGGGCTCACCCTGAGAAGCCTAGGCCGCCAAGAGGCGTCCGTTGAGGGGGAGGTCCTGTCATGGCCACTGTTGTGGTGCTGTGTATTCTCCCTCTGTTGTAGCCAAACCCCCTGTCTGTCTCTGTGCTTTGCCTGCCACTCAACTGCTCACACTTGGCCTGCATCAACTCATCAACTCCCCTTCAAATACACCTGGTTTCCCTGTCATCGCCAGATCGTACTTCGATACACCATGTTTGTGGACCTACACCTCCAGCCTGCCTGATTCACTCCCTCCAGCCTGATGCGCCCCACTCTCCAACCTGCCTCCTGCCTCACTCCAGGTTACACCAAATTAACCTGTTCACCTTCACTACAGCTCCTGTACCGTCTCTGTCTTCTGCTCTTGGGTCCAGCAACTATCACTCCCCTAACAAAGCCTCCAATAAAATATCCTTTATACTTCAACTGGACAAGTTAAGGTCACAACTTAACCATTTAATACCAAGGGCTTTCCTCATAGCTTTTAAACAACTTTTTACAAATTTATAAAGTGCTTTACAAGGCAAAAGAAAAAAGAAACAAAGACATCACAAACTAGATATACTGTACACATAGGTCTCACATGGGCTCGTTCAACCACTAACAGAAAGGCAGAGGAACCAGGAAGACTGAAAAAGGTGGAGAGAGGCAGAGATAAAAGTAAATTGCAAGGGAGAGAGAGGTTATGAAGACAAGAAAGAATGCAAGCCTAACTGCAAGCCTAAACTCATTGTGTATCCATTGTATGTTCCGTCCTTTAATCAGAAGTCCGTAACTAAGATGGCAATGATTTATGTCATGAGCATCAGAAATACCTGAAGAGTAAATCCAATATTATGCTTTGAGATGTCAAGCAGACTAGAGACATACAGAGCCATACGACGCTGCCGTCATATTATTTAGTAGGATTTCAAGGCCACACGCCGGGCAATGTGAGAACAATGTTTAATAACACATTATATCTTCCAGACACAGCCGGCCCCTTGACAACAGTTAAATTAGCCACATTAGCCCACAGAAAAAGCACAAGATGGTAATTACTTTTCCTACCTAATGTTCCTGTGTCAAAGGCTCGGACGTAAATACACAATGTAAGGAAATCATTAATCATAATGGAGAGGGGGGTTAATTAATATTACACTTAATGATATACCTTTTGTCTAAACGGCCCAAACTCATACAGAGAGAAAGCAGCGGCGAGCAGCCATTTAAGGTTTATACTGGACAAGTAACCGTACATTTGGTTTATCTCTATGTTTGTAATGTTCCCAGCGATGAAAGATTTTCAGAGACCACGATGAGTCATTGTAGTTTGCAGCTACATTCCTTGTCTTTTCAATCAATGTCATTGAGCTTTCTCTTTCCGCACAAGGTTGCCTTTAATGGAGTGTGGCCTATTCAAGCCCCATGTCTGGGCCCAGATTATGTTGACCATCTTATTGAAAAGAAAGAGGTTTTTTTAAGTTTACTTTCTTGGATTTTTTTTTTCTTTGTGAATTGCCGCCATTGTTTGAAGTGTGTCTTGTGAAATTACAAAAAAAAAGAGGCTTTTTTTGCCAAATCCTGTGTATGTAATACCGGGAGGGAAATTTGTTTGATTTAATAGCATCTAGTGGTGATGTTGCAGATTTCAACCAACTGAACTGTTCCAAGACTAACTGATGAAGAAAACTTGTTTTAAGGACACGTCAGCAAGCAAAGTATTTTATTTAATTTTGGAGCATGATCACGGTAAAGTACAGGTAAAAGGGTTACCAATAATGCATTACAATACCAGGAACACAATATAATACAGAGATAACGGGTGAACAAGATTCTTATCTGGAAAGTTAAGGTAATAAAGGTAATAAAGGTGATTGGAACCGACCATAGTGGAGTGTGTAGGATTGGCAGGAGAGGCCAAGATACACTGCAATGCACTATGGGTGAAGTGAATATGTCTGCAAGACTGCAAGCAAGGCTGCAAGGCAGTTCAAGGATTCTACACAACAAAGAAGTCAGTCGATTGGCAGTGTTAGTATCAGACTTGTGGCTACAATGGCAATGCAAATGCCAACTATCTTAACAGCTCTCAGTCAGAGAGGGAGGGAGGTTATCTTTAGGTACAGGGAGAATGCATGCAATTACTTTTAAATTGGCGAGTAACTATATAAATATGGTGAAAACAATTTGTATATAATTGTATATTATAGTAATGAATGATATTTCCACAACACTTACAATCCAATGCATTCTCCAATTACTGTTTATTGTTTTGCAAACCTAAAATTTTGTGTAATTATCGCTATCTGTAATATGCATATCTCTGAAATGTAAAGCGTAAGTCCACAGTGTAGTTGCGAGTGTAGCATTGGAGGGAGGCCTGTTCGACTGACAAACCATTCACCGAAATGTGCTACAACATATTGTGATTTGCCAAATGTTTTAATCCAGTGAGTTTTGTATCAACCTTAGAAAACTTAGTCAACATCATGGTTAAATACTGAAATACAAATATACCGGATCATTCAGAGAGACAAAACTGAGAAAGATGACCTGTGATGACAGTCACATTGGAATGAGTGGCCTTTTAACGGACCTTGTGAAACAGACAAACATCTCTATTCAAGCGAAAGAAGCTTTTCTCTCTGGGAAGAAAAAGCGTCCAGTCTCATGCTCATCCCAGCAAATGGGTTGTATAACAGGCCAGAGTCTGCTTCAACACACGACGCAATAAACCTTGATGTGATTAGTCTGATACTGTCAACAAGCAGTACAGAGAGATGAGTCATCAGATGTATTCCAGGCGGAAAATCATCTAAAATGCTTAAATAACGGAACATTATGCATATTAATACTAGCATTAACATTCATAATGTCAATATTTCACTGTATATTTATTTTTAATACAAATATTGAAATGTTTTTCTGTGATTCCATCCTTTGTTCGTGCCCAGACAAGCTGAATAAAATAGTCCTGTTTTTGAATGGTGCTATATAAAAAAACCACAATTACTTTAATTACTATATTGAATAAATATGGTTGTGAAGCACTTTGAATCATTTTCCATTCCATACATTTGGATTTTTCTCAGCCTCAGCTCAGAAGTCATTTTGAATAAAAGTTTGTGCTCAATGAGTACATGTAAATAATAATAATATCATCAATAATCATACCAAAACCAATAACCATAACAATAGCATGACGGTCTTGGTTTTGTAGAGGAGGTCTACACAATAAACTAATAATGATGTCAGGAACGCTGAGCGATCATAAACTCTAATTGAAGCGGTGACTAAAGAGGACGATGGGGAAGGGAAGAAGATGGAGTGAAACGCCTCTGCAGAGTGAGGAGGAAGAGGAGGAAGAGGAGGAAGAGGGGTCACTTAGCCATCAGGTTCAAATCACTGTTAACATCTCTCTACTATCCTCTCCCGCCTCAACCTGTACACATTCCTCACCGTCATGGTTCATTCGTTTTTGATCAATCTTTTAAAATGGAAATATAGTGGGAGTTGGATTCCCTGCCTAACGTTTATTTTGTCTAATACTAAGAGATAGATCTCTCTCTCTCTCTCTCTCTCTCTCTCTCTCTCTCTCTCTCTCTCTCTCTCTCTCTCTCTCTCTCTCTCTCTCTCTCTCTCTCTCTCTCTCTCTCTCTCTCTCTCTCTCTCTCTCTCTCTCTCCTCATTACAAGTAATAAGCCTCAGCAAATTGCACAGATATAGAGAAACAGAAAGAAACAGAGCTTTCAGTCTGTCCGTCCCCCCCCCCCCCCCCCCCCACACACACACACACACACAAGCGTTTATGTGTTCAGATGATCTAGTCTTAACAAAGGCGCCAAGCTAAGAGTATTCCCACTGGAGGTTAGAGGTCTCAAAGGTCATAGCTCTCCTGGGGTACTTTATGTAAAATAACTGAAAGCTTTGCTTACAGTCCAGATGGAGGATTTGGCCCTTCATATCAATAATGCAATACTTTAATAGTGTAAACTTTTATCCTGCCCTATTGATTTCTCTGAGATACATATGAATATTTATGCTATTGAGCGGCGCTTGTATCGGTACATTTCTATTTTTAGGTTGCCGATTTTTTTAGGAGCAACGGCAATATCCAACAGTACACAAAAGTTCTTTGTAGATGCTTGTCAATTAATCCACAAAAGCATTGTTAGTTGTCGTGTTTAACATTGACGCAACATTAACTTGGCTTTGCCACATATTCTCTAATTTAATCTACACACGTAACATACACAGGAACTCTGTAGAGGTTTCTGGTCGTTGCCCTGACTGTGGTATAACCGACATCGTGGCTGAGGGTCGATCAAGAGTCAAATTAGTCCTTTGTCCAGAGGTTTGGGACACCCCAGGGTGGAGAAAATCAGTGGTTGACATAAACATGGATACAAGAATACAAGAATAATGTATATTTTAAAGTAGAAATATTCTAGATTTTTACTTTACCAAATCTTTCTAGACAATGCAAACCAATAAATAAAAGATCAATGACATTTCATATAGAATCCATAAAATAGAAAATAAGAATAAAATAGACAGTCCCATTCATCTCACTAACTGAATGTTATATAACTATGGAACATTCGTTTGAAGTTGGGAAGCATCATGACATTTATTGAGATGGTGTTAAAAGCCTAAACTCTTAATGAGCAATCATGATTCAAGTAAACACCGAGCTGGGCTCAGTAAGTTACACATACAGAAGGCACTTCTCCAAAAACACACGCCACGGACAGTGACGATGTTCTGAGTCAGACAGAGACCAGACGACACAGGATGTTCATAACGGACACTTCCTGCCGGATCAGTAGCCCATTACTTTGCCCAGTCCATTTAATAAGCCCCAGCGTTTTCTGTTGTTTTGGTTATGTTTTTGTTTGCGATGCGTTTCCACGGCAACCCTCCTGCACCCCTGCTGCTGCGGTCAGCAGTAAATGGGCTGTGGGTCACGGCGAACATGCTGGTAATGAAGTATTATGGGATGCGAGACCATCATCTGCAGCTGGGCGACGAAAAATCTTGGGAATTACCAGTCTGAGTCAAAGGTTAGGGTGAGAATGCGGCCATTT
>OLKM01001726.1:36574-80719 GCA_900291075.1 Melanogrammus aeglefinus
GGAGGTTTGGGGGAGAGAGAGAGAGAGAGAGAGAGAGAGAGAGAGAGAGAGAGAGAGAGAGAGAGAGAGAGAGAGAGAGAGAGAGAGAGAGAGAGAGAGAGGGGATACGTCACCCAAGTATAGTTTTTGCCTGAGAGTATAAAAAGTTCAAATGCAAGTGCCAGAGAGAGAGACAGGAAAACTCAGAGAACCAAGAAAGCGAGTCAGACAGACATAGCGAAAGCAAGATAGCGAGACAGACCGAGGAAGCCAGAGAGCGAGACAAGCCGAGAGCCAGAGAGCAAGACAGGCCGAGAGACAGAGAGCAAGACAGACCGAGAGACAGAGAGCAGAGACAGACCGAGAGACAGAGAGCAAGACAGACCGAGAGACAGAGAGCGAGACAGACCGAGAGACAGAGAGCGAGACAGACCAAGAGACAGACAGACAGAGAGACAGAGAGTGAGACAGACCGAGAGACAGACCGAGAGACAGAGAGCGAGCCAGACAGAGAGGCAGAGAGCAAGACAGACCGAGAGACAGAGAGCGAGACAGACCGAGAGACAGAGAGCGAGACAGACCGAGAGACAGAGAGCGAGACAGACTGAGAGCCAGAGACAGACAGGCACGAGACGAGAGCGAAGAGCGAGACAGACCGAGAGACAGAGAGCGAGACAGACCGAGAGACAAAGAGCGAGACAGACTGAGAGACAGAGAGCGAAGACAGACAGAGAGACAGAGAGCGAGACAGACCGAGAGACAGAGAGCGAGACAGACCGAGAGACAGAGAGCGAAACAGACAGCGAGACAGAGAGCGAGACAGACCGAGAGACAGAGAGCGAGACAGACCGAGAGACAGAGAGCGAGACAGACTGAGAGACAGAGAGCGAGACAGACCGAGAGACAGAGAGCGAAACAGACTGAGAGACAGAGAGCGAGACAGACCAAGAGACAGACAGACAGAGAGACAGAGAGTGAGACAGACCGAGAGACAGACAGAGAGACAGAGAGCGAGCCAGACAGAGAGGCAGACAGACTGAGAGACAGATAGACGAGACTGACCGAGAGACAGAGAGCAAGACAGACCGAAGAGACAGAGAGCGAGACCGACCGAGAGACAGACCGAGAGACAGAGAGCGAGACAGACCGAGAGACAGACCGAGAGACAGAGAGCGAGACAGACCGAGAGACAGAAAGACTGAGAGACAGAGAATGAGCCAGACCAAGAGCGAGACAGACCGAGAGACAGAGAGCGAGACAGACCGAGAGACAGACAGACCGAGAGACAGAGAATGAGCCAGACCAAGAGCGAGACAGACCGAGAGACAGAGAGCGAGACAGACCGAGAGACAGACAGACCGAGAGACAGAGAATGAGCCAGACCAAGAGCGAGACAGACCGAGAGACAGAGAGCGAGACAGACCAAGAGACAGACAGACCGAGAGACAGAGAGCGAGACAGAGACCGAGAGCGAGACAGACCGAGAGACAGACAGACTGAGAGACAGAGAGCGAGAGTGACGCAGGTGGAGGAGAGTGCTTCCAGATGGCAGCAGCAGGTAAAGTGTCTGTTGGCGCTCCAGAAGGTGGTGGTGGTGGTGGTGGTCGGGGGGGGCTTTGCCTCTGTGATTAGCCCTGGAACAGGCACACAGGACGCAGACAAAGAGCAGCCATGTTCCCCTTGTTCCTCACTTAAGAGCAGAGCCCAAGGTGGCACAGGCAGATTTCCCCAGAGGAAAATGTGCCATGCGCAGATAAGACCCAGGCGCCATGTCCCTCTAGGGGTGCAGGGACTGGCGGCGGCGGCGGCACGCTGGGGGGGGCGAATCAACCCTCTTAAGGAAAAACAAAATGAAGAGAAGAGAAAGGAGTCTGTGGTGTGGAGCCGAGGCCCGTGCCAATCTCGCCGCGCAGCTCAGCTCCACAAAGTTTACCTTCTCAAACTCCCCAACTCTTGAGGAGTGGAAGTCGACAGCTGCTTGGACTCCCTCTCACTTCAGTTCACTTTAGTTTGGGGAGAGAGGTGGAGTCGAGTCGAATCGAGTCCAGTCGATTCGAGTCGAGTTGAGTGGGATTTCGGCTTTTCTACAACGGTGTGCTAAGCTTTCTCGGGTGGCAGTGGTTAGGGTTACCTCAATATGATTAGGGGCTTCTTTGGAAGTGAGGGTTTTTTCTTTGTTTGTGTCATTTAGCAGACACTTTGATCCTACCAAACTTAAAGTGTGTTCAGATACAGGTCATTAAGGAGAATGTGGATACTCTGGATCAAAACCAAATCCCTTCTGTCTAAGAGTCAAACCGCCTGGCCAGGGCAGTACCCTATGAGTAGACTCACCATCACACATTCTTCAGATTCTGAAGGGCCTACAAAAGTGGACGAGATGGAATGCTGATTCTTTGAACAAAGCTGAAATATATGGGGGTGGTGTCTTTTGTTCACTTCACCGCTGTCAATCAAACCACCCGCCAATCTTTGTATTCAATATGTAAAGGGGGGAGAAAAATATTTGCTGACCGACATCAGATGCCAAAGGAAGTTGTATGAGTATAGCTTTCCTAATAATACAAGAAAATATTTATTTTGTCCATGTCTAAAGAAAAGGTCTGCCCTTTACACCTGTAGATTTGCTTTCACTGAGCCATATATTTTGTAGAGTACAGTCTTAACACTGAACCACACATTTTCATATGTTGGCTAGATGCACTTGTGGGAATGCTGTGTATGTTTCTATTGAAACTTGCATGTTTGCCATTTATTTTATTCTGGGCCTTATCGAGAATGTTCTACAACTATGAGGATAAGTGCTGCATTAGAAATCTCTCACTTGACTTGTCAAGAGAGCAATACTGTGATCCCTTTACAGTTCCAACCCCTACACACACACACACACACACACACACACACACACACACACACACACACACACACACACACACACACACACACACACACACACACACACACACACACACACACACACACACACACACACAAAACACACAGACATCACAAAGGTACAAATCACACACTTATAAAACAGAAAGATCTCAGCAGGAGAAATTCTGAGAATAAACATGCATTTATTCATTTAAATATAGATGAAAACACACTGAATACAAATTATGAGAAAGTGAGATACTAACACACACACACACACACACACACACACACACACACACACACACACACACACACACACACACACACACACACACACACACACACACACACACACACACACACACACACACACACAACACACGTACAACATAAGTAGATTCTATCAAAAGGCCTCTATTACTCAAACCTGGCCAAGCACAAAATGGAGGCATCCAGCCGTCCAGAGCTATCTGCAGCGGGTGTCATACAGTGAATTCAGAGTTGAACTAATAACTTTTCTAATTGGAGCCCCTGGTTCCACACACACACACCACAGAGGCCCCAGGGCGGGTACTGAGGAGGTTCCCGGTGCGCTGCAGGGCGTCATGGTTTGAGGGTTTGAATCCTCCCGTTATTGATCGCTAGACCACTGTGAGATTGAACCAAGTTGCTCCAGGACACTTCCTTCCCTATCATGTTTTGGTAAGAATCTCCAAAGGGAAAAAGCGTCTTGGGTTTCCAAACAACAGCATGCACAATTGATTAGATGTGATATGTTGTAACGTTGCTTTAAATGCGTGTCGTCATATCTGGCGTATCGAGCCATCTCCTCTTCAATAACCAAAGCTCAATCCCCATATAAGCCATGGATCTACTTCAAGCTGCGTATGGGCTTGAATCATCTACTGAACTCTGTGGGAGGAATAATATAGGAACATGAACCTCACCTAAATTTTCATTTTCCAGAATGTCTTTTTTTTTCCGGAAGTGTTGGTGGTTTCCAAAAATGTTTTCTGTACTGGCATATTGGAATCACAGCAAGTATTGGAATTTCTGTCGGTCAACAGCTAAAGAAAACCAGCAAATCAGAAGCTAACATCTCTACTGCATATTTTACATAGAGTACATAGACCTAGAGCCCTAACCCACCCCCGCACACTGCTATCCACACACACACACATACAAACGCATACACACACACATACACACACACACACACACACAACACACACACACACACACACACACACACAGCACACACACACACAACACACACACACACACACACACACACCACACACACAACACATACACACACACACAGCATACAACACCATACACACGCACACACACACACACCATACAACACACACACACACACAGCAACACATACACACGCACACATACACAAACGCAACACACACACAGACACAGACACACACACACACACACACCACACACGACACACACACATACACACACAGACACACACACACGCAAACACATACACACACACAGACACACACACACACACACACACATACGCGCACACACACATACACACACACACACACACACACACACACACACACACACACACACACACACGCGCACACACACACACACACACACACACACACACACACACACACACACACACACACACACACACACACACACACACACACACACACACACAAATACACGCACGCACGGACAAAATACTCTAAAAGCACGTTTTTATGTGCTGGGTTTTCTGAGTCAAAGATCTGGATGCTTCCCGTCTTTGAGTGAACAATAAGCAATATGAGGGAAATCTAAAAACAAACCCATCATGACTGATGGGTCATCTGCCCACGCCAGACAGCCAATCAGCCCACTTCGTTTCACACCAAGGCCAAATCACATGAGGGGAAGTGTTTATGGTCTGTCCGCTGTCTTCTCTCTCATCCACTATCTCTCTCCCTCGCTCTCCCTTAGTCTCTCTCTCCTCAACTCTTTTTTTCCTGCCCTCATGCCCTTCCCCCCACATATTCCCTTTATTATTTGTCTACCATGTTTTACTTGTGGTTCAGCGGAGAGAGAGAGACGGAGAGAACACCGCCGATGTGAGGAAAGAGCAAAAGATCATCCAGAAAAAGATAATCAGTGCCACTTGGTTGAAATTGAGAGTGTACTATTAAGTTAGGAGATATTTCATGAAGGTTTTCCGAACACCAAAGCACCGCTTTTCCGCAGTCTCGGGGAAAAGCCACTGCCCCCGACGGGTCTAGTGCCCAAACCCGGCCCCAGGATCAGGGTCACGCTGCCGGCGCCAAGACACAGCCAGCTTTGTTACCTTCATCAATCAAAACATTACCACGCCCCGTATAATGGAGCACGTATCTATACGCATCTCACGTGAGGATTCAAAGATCAGTTATTCAATCATGATCAGCACTACTGGGCCATATGAATAACCACTTCTGCTGCTCACCAGTTCCTTATTCTTCCAATCTACCAACGGACCTGTCACTGGCCTGCTTCCATTTGGAAAATGTTGCTCAATTGGAGAACATTTTGTCTCTTGTATTTACGATATTCTCTGTTACCTTTCAGGTTAAGTCAGGTGATGAAACCTGAAAATTCTAGTTTGTATTATTTTGGCCTGTTGGATAGACCATTTAAGAGGCAACAATTCCGGACGGTATTCCGCTGTCTTCCCCTCTCAAACGTCTTACAATAGTGCTCTCAACTTCGGTCAAACACACTGCTCTGTCACGCACGGACGGACGCACGGACGGACGCAATCTACATCTCAATTGGGTTGCAGATGCTCATGCACACGTCTCCGTTCCATGGCTCATCTGCCAATGTTGAAAGTCTAATCAGTCCATTTCTCATCATTTGATTTATATGTTCATCCATAACTTTTATTCATAGTCAACACTGGTAATAAAAGTTGTTCATAATTATTCAACCCAGGCTAGACTGTCTCATCTGTATTTGCACCTTCTATGCTACTAATTTCAACATCAATGCTCTCCCCACATTGTGTTGGTGGAGACGAGCAGTCAAAAAAACAACAGGATCGTTTAAAAAGTGATTTGTCAGCTGCCAAGATTGACTGCTAACAGACTTGTCAATCTGCTCGAGCATCTTGAAAACCTGATTACCTTCTCCGATAGCCAGCCCCCCCCCCCCTCGAGCCAACCCATAGACTCAAAAGTGTTTTCAGTGTTTTTTTTGTCTAGAAATCTGCCATTGCATTGAAATTCCTTTTTTTGCCTTTCCTCAAGGGACAATGGCTTACTTTCAGAGAAAATAAACTCAAGCAAACCGTCATCTCGACCGCGTGCAAAAATCGAACCAAAGGACCTGCACAGCTCCAGGCTTTGAAACAAAAATAGTGAAAAACTTATTTTGTTTTTTCAAAGGATAGTGGAGATTTAGTTGAGATATATAGCGAATAACTGCTAATATTTGCTGACTATACTTTATGATGAATTCTATAGCTCTAAATCCAACTTCCTAAAGTAGTTATCTCGTCTATAGAGGCAGGATTGAGCGGGCCGGGGAGAACTTTGTGAGGACCAGGTGACGACGACTTGGAGCCCAGGTAAAAAAAACAGGTATAAACTAGGTAATAGACAGGTGCTCAATAAGTCAAGACCAGATAGAGAACAGGTGAGAGAGAGAGAGAGAGAGAGGTGAGACTGAGACTGAGACTGAGACAGAGACAGAGACAGAGAGACTGAGACTGAGACTGAGACAGAGAGACGGAGACTGAGACTGAGACAGAGAGACTGAGACAGAGACAGAGAGATTATATTTCTGGACGTCTCTATCGCACTTGAAACCAGGAGAATCGCCAGTGAATCAATATGAATAAGCCAACAACATATGGTAGTTGAGTTCCTCCCTCACAGACAGATGGTTGGTTCCAGCATTTACCTAATGTTGATGGATCACAGTCTAATCCACTTTCTTACGACAGTCTGTTTGTTGAAGTCCTGATCCTATGTCTCTACCAAGGTGGAGAGCCTGACCTCAGATGGAAATAAATCCTCCTACGGCGTCTCTGCAATTTAGATGCAGTCGCCAAAACAGGAATTGGAATGCAACCAATGCCAAACATGAGTTATAGACAGGAGACTTCTTCCCATTATTATTGTCAACAGACACATTCTGCCGGCAAGTTTGTGAAACAAAGTGATCTGTGTGTGCCTTAGCTGTTTTCTAAGGGAATTTTAAACCTAAGATCCACTGTAATCTCGGTCTGCCAAGTAATGTGGCAGAGCGGATAAAAGCTGGCTTTTCTTTCTCTGAACAGTTAAAATTGAAAAACTCCACGTCCATGTCCCTTTGACAGTGAGCCTTCTTTGTAGGCGGGATGCAGGATATATTTTACCTGTCAACAAGCCTACAATCATGCAGCCTGCCAATAACCTCCTCCTCTGATACGAAGGGTTATGTTTTGGAGTTAGTAATCATTTAAAATACACGTGGAGACAGACGTATTGGGACGTTTGTTAAAGGCTGAAAGAATTGGTCCGAAAGTTAAAATCGAAGCATTTCATCAAGAGTTTGAAAAATAATAAAACAAGTAAAATCAAAAAAAAATTACCAGGCCAGGGATGTAAGAAGGGAAGAGTGTCAGCATTTACTCATTATATCTGCATATAAATACAAATGGTGCAACAGGACAAATGAGTTTGAAAAACGAGCAGGAGGCCTTGTTGCTATTATTTACATACCTGGATCATTTAGGAAAACAAACACACACCCACGCAAAAATCGCAAACACACATCATGCCGTTAATCGAGTATGCTAAACAACAGAGTGTGTTGTTTGATCACCATCACTGTGTGATAAAAGGTTGTTTTAGGGCTCTGTGTGAATAACCTTAAGCCCCCGAGCTCAGCGACATAGATATTCCTTTAACCATCGCTACCGGCTTCTCTTTCTAAACCGGAGACTTCTGGTACAGTTTTACCCAACAAGACTAAACACCCTTCCACCATAGCTCCTGTGGCCCCACTTGGCCCATGCAGGCCACCGTAGAGAGCTCTACCTTAGCTGATCTCCCACACACCATCTCGTACACAGAACATTCATGATGAATTTATTGTCATTAGCTGTGGGAGACTGATGAATAGGGATTTGTTTTAAAGAGGCGCCTGTAAAGCAGCATCGGGCATCCCGGCGGGAGGCGGGCATCTGTTTCTGAGGTTCTGTGTACCTCATTGTGAAAAGCAACAGCCAAACCAGCACCTCCAAACCAAGAGATGCAAGTCCCCTTCTATTAACATTAACATTGAATATAACATCTTAAAATTGGCGTTGTTGTTGTTATCTATGGGTCAAATTTCAAGCAATCTGTTTAAATGAAATACACTTTTAATTTCCTTGTCTACCCATCAGTCATGGGGTTATTATTCATTAATGTTAGGCAAACATGTTTCAGTCAAATTGTTGTTGTTTTTTCTCAGATAATGTTCCCATTTTTAAATTAAACAACTCAGTATTTTCATCAGTACTTTATTCAATTTTACATATGTTATAAATACAGATTAAAGTGGTGTAGAAAATCAGTTTTAAACAGTATTTATTGTTACAAGTTGTTTGGTTTAATTAATATTTCTCTGCAGGACATCAATTATTCCATCATGCAACCCGAATGCAAGAAGCATCAGAAAGACTAAAATTAAACCATCATTTAGTGGTCACATCTATGGTAAAACAAAAAGACTAATTTAATTTGTGCTGTCTCTGTGATTCGATTTGTTTTAATCTAGTTAAGTATACCCGCTCTTCAATGGGACATCTGAGGGAAAAGGCAAAAAATCAACCAGTAGATTGTTTCGATAGAACAGGTTGCCAACATTAACATGGTGATAACATTGCCATGTTAACATTTAACCAAAAGTTTCCCATCTGGGATTAACAGAGTATTATTATCCGTTTACATCCATGCAGTCATAGTCATAGTAACTTTATGCACAGAGTTCAGTTAGGCCTCCGCCTTTGATATAACTCATTTATGCTGTGCCTCTTCTTGTCATTGGACACATTTGTACATTCGTAGTGCTAACACCAGTTCTGATAGCTTCTGCTTCTGCACAGAGTGGTCAAGACAAAACTATAAAAAGTCATTTGGTTCTGAGGTAACGCAGACCCGATAGACGTGGCTTCTTTACCATTCCGCCCAAACCAAAATAGAAATAATTCTGACCTTGATCTGGCAGATGCTTCATGAACCCTCTCCAGAGTGTGTCTACAATCTCTAAGATTCAAGATACACAAGTCCATGCATAATTAGTTAACCAGAAAAAGCTATGTGTTTGGTAACGATACAAAGGTTAAAAGTAAGCGTCCAAAATTGTACTTATTTGCTTTATGACTGGATAAAACTGAAAAAAAAAGTTTACACAGTCATTGGGAATTGTGTTTAAAGAGTGCTGAAATTTCTTACGGAAATAAGTTATTTGACGTCTGACATCTAAAATGGAACAAAATATTAAAAAAGATAAAGGAATAAAGGTCAAGTAAAGCAGGTGTGACAAAAACAGAGAGAGAAGGGAGAGAGAGAGAGACACTGAAAAATGTAGATGTGTAAATAATGCACACACAGTTTCCCACAGCTGAGAATGTACCTAAAATAGGACAGAAAATCAGTAAAAACGGCGTGTTTCCTCCCTTTCGTATATGATGAATGGCACGGTTGTCTCTCTGCGTAAGCACTATCTCACAAAACACTGACCCAGATATTATAACTGCTTATTCTTACTTTAAACGACAGCCTCTGTGATAAATACGGACGGTTTCTCCATGGCAAACAGGCCATTCCTTTAAGACCCTCATTTCACACAGTACCCTATCGGTGTCGAGGTTCACGCACATATTCCACAGGGCAATGCATCTTGTAAAATACTTTTGTGATGTTTCTTCGATACCCCAGAGCTCGCTAGCCTGCATTTGTGTTAGGAGTAGGGCCTATTTCATTATATCCTCAGTCCAGAGCTGGTTGACTGTATCTGTATCAGGAGTTAGGCCTGTTTCCTTATGACCTCTAGTCCAGAGCTGGTTGACTGTATCTGTATCAGGAGTTAGGCCTGTTTCCTTATGACCTCTAGTCCAGAGCTGGTTTACTGTATCTGTGTTAGGAGTAGAGCCTGTTTCCTTATGACCTCTAGTCCAGAGCTGGTTTACTGTATCTGTGTTAGGAGTAGGGCCTGTTTCCTTATGACCTCTCTAGTCCAGAGCTGGTTTACTGTATCTGTATCAGGAGTAGGCCTGTTTCCCTTATGAAACCTCTGGTCCAGAGCTGGTTGACTGTATCTGTATCAGGAGTAGGGCCTGTTTCCTTATGACCTCTGGTCCAGAGCTGGTTGACTGTATCTGTGTTAGGAGTAGGGCCTGTTTCCTTATGACCTCTAGTCCAGAGCTGGTTGACTGTATCTGTATCAGGAGTAGGGCCTGTTTCCTTATGACCTCTGGTCCAGAGCTGGTTTACTGTATCTGTATCAGGAGTAGGGCCTGTTTCCTTATGACCTCTAGTCCAGAGCTGGTTTACTGTATCTGTGTTAGGAGTAGGGCCTGTTTCCTTATGACCTCTGGTCCAGAGCTGGTTTACTGTATCTGTGTTAGGAGTAGGGCCTGTTTCCTTATGACCTCTGGTCCAGAGCTGGTTGACTGTATCTGTGTTAGGAGTAGGGCCTGTTTCCTTATGACCTCTGGTCCAGAGCTGGTTTACTGTATCTGTATCAGGAGTTAGGGCCTGTTTCCTTTATGACCTCTAGTCCAGAGCTGGTTGACTGTATCTGTGTTAGGAGTAGGGCCTGTTTCCTTATAACCTCTAGTCCAGAGCTGGTTTACTGTATCTGTGTTAGGAGTAGGGCCTGTTTCCTTATGACCTCTAGTCCAGAGCTGGTTGACTGTATCTGTGTTAGGAGTAGGGCCTGTTTCCTTATGACCCTCTGAGTCCAGAGCTGGTTGACTGTAGTATCTGTGTTAGGAGTAGGGCCTGTTTTCCTTATGACCTCTGGTCCAGAGCTGGTTTACCTGTATCTGTGTTAGGAGTAGGGCCTGTTTCCTTATGAACCTCTGGTCCAGAGCTGGTTTACTGTATCTGTGTTAGGAGTAGGGCCTGTTTCCTTATGACCTCTAGTCCAGAGCTGGTTTGACTGTATCTGTATCAGGAGTAGGGCCTGTTTCCTTATGACCTCTGGTCCAGAGCTGGTTTACTGTATCTGTATCAGGAGTTAGGCCTGTTTCCTTATGACCTCTAGTCCAGAGCTGGTTTACTGTATCTGTGTTAGGAGTAGGGCCTGTTTCCTTATGACCTCTGGTCCAGAGCTGGTTTACTGTATCTGTGTTAGGAGTAGGGCCTGTTTCCTTATGACCTCTAGTCCAGAGCTGGTTTACTGTATCTGTATCAGGAGTAGGGCCTGTTTCCTTATGACCTCTAGTCCAGAGCTGGTTTACTGTATCTGTGTTAGGAGTAGGGCCTGTTTCCTTATGACCTCTAGTCCAGAGCTGGTTTACTGTATCTGTGTTAGGAGTAGGGCCTGTTTCCTTATGACCTCTAGTCCAGAGCTGGTTTACTGTATCTGTGTTAGGAGTAGAGCCTGTTTCCTTATAACCTCTGGTCACTCTACTGGTTAGGTTACTAGTGGACGGCTGGATAACTCATGTGATGTCGCTTTATGTGTGACCTCCAAAGTAGAGAGGAGTTTTGGGGGCCAGATTACAGATGAGAACAGAAGGAGTGTTTGAAGTTGGAAGGACTACGTGCTGTTCGCTAGTGGTGCTACTGAGGTCTTCCGGTTTACCAGGGGATGTGGACTGGTGTGAAACCCCGACAGCAGATGTTTGAAAGTGAATGGGGACATTAGGATTTGGGTCATGATAAGTTATCATGAGGTCATTTCACTATATACACAAGGTAAGACCATATTTATATATTAAATTACTAATTCAATATAAAATAGAGATTTATTTGTTGTTGGTTAATGTTGGCGTGACGGAGCAGAGTTGTCTATACTGGTACGGGTGTTGGTCTACCAGCCAAAATGGTACTGGGATATGAGCCCCAATGTCTGCGGTCTACCTGGAGGAATCCCTGAGAAACATGCCCTACCCTGTACCTTTTGTACACTGCCCCAGCCCGTTCGGCCGGCGGTTTGATTCCGCCCTGGAGCAGGGTCTGGACTGGAGAGGACCAATACATTTCTCCCTGCTTCCGATCCGCTTTTACAGGAACCAATCATGAACCTGGCTTTTCCTACTTGCACGCTATTGGCTATTTTTCCCGTCATTTTACATAGTATGTCATTGGGATCAATGGACTGGAGGTTGAGGGACTATCCAATTGCGTACAGTCAGTTGAACTACGACCCGACTCTTGTGCTGAAGAAAATGACAGCAGCCTCCCCAGACCAAAATGCAATTTAGGATTGAGCTTTGTCTGGCAATAGCATGGCTATACCTTTTCAATAATTACATGTATGTCAAGCAAAGAGGATTGAGGCATCTGTTAAATGACTAAAAAGTAACGGTAATGTTGTTCCATTAAATGAATTTGTATTTTTCCCTTATGTAGTTGAGGAAAATGGTTAAATGGAATAATTGGAATTGTACGCTCTTCCATCGCACATATCTTCGAAAACGGACCACATTTGATGTAAACTCCAGCACCATCTGACACACAGAGATGGAACTAAGGAGACATACAGCAAAAGTGTTCAAAATGAAATAACCTCTGCAATTCATTTCATATAACTGTAATGCGCACAACCCCTCCCTCTACCCTTTCTCCTTAGCGCATCCAACCGAGCAGTCTATTACACACAGTCAAACTCTGAAAACCAAAATATAAACATCACCTTTGCTCACCTGGGGCACTTTGTTGGGTTTCAGAACACTGTAGACAACAATGATAATGATAATGAAGACGATGATGACGGTGATGCAAATCCACCACATGGCAGAAAGGCCAGAGCTATTTTCTTTGGAGTGGTAGCACAACAAAGCATTAAAGTAGTGGGAGAATTAGGGTTTCTCTGTGGCCGGTGGATCTTTGGATGGAGTGCACAGTAAGTGCTGCAGAGAACTTGCTGGACTCTGAGCGAAGGAGAGGAGGTAAGGAGAGACAGAGAGCTAGAGATATATTACGGAGCATGAGCAAAGGCATTACTGCAACACAGGTCATCAGTTAGATCTCAGGACTTTTGTCCGGAAAAAAATATAATATGAAGGCACATTCCTCAGTCCAAACAGCACTTTGCATTCATTTTTATCCACGACTCTTTCTTATCTCTTTTCTTATTGTGAAAAGATTATGACCAAATAAATTCGTTTTTTTCCAAATATGCACAGTATAAACCGCCAATCGCGGGTTATTTTAGCACGCCACTGTATGTTTCAATACGGTAATGGCTTTCATTTGCAGATCTCAGAAAGAAGGTTTCTTTTCCCTATTTGGCAAAAACAGAGGCCTTTGAATTGTTTGTCTATGCAAATGAACAACATTTACCAAATTTGTTTGATTATAGCTGTCAATTATTGTTTGCTTCAACATAAACTAAGTGCTAAGAAGGTTCTCTGATCCAGAAGGACAGATGTTTGTTATCAAATAAATATATTCCATGTTTGCTTAATGCTAATGTCCCTGCACTATTTAACCATTCTGAAAACCCTTTTGAAATGGTACAGCACATAATTCAACACTGATCTGTGAAATAACAATCTGTGTAGACCACTAACGTGTAATTTCACAGCGTTTCTATTATGTTTTCAAAATGAATACTTTTGTTAATGCGATATTAGAAATGCTAGGTTGGCCAAGGGTTTTATATACGTTTTGATGTAATATGTTAAAAGAAAAATGTATTTCCCAGGAAATTGAGGAAGAGTGCCACAAAGACATTTTCAAGTTGGGAGCTTGGAGATGCCAGACATTGTTGTCAGTTGTTTGCATCTTGCAACTTCAAAACTGTAATGTACATTTTTTGAATATTTTTGTCTTTGGTCATTATTATGGTGGTGCAGTGGAAACTGTGCCCTTTTATCAGAGTGGGATATACAGTAAATAATTGGGGGGGGGGGGGGGGGGATAATTTATATAGGGCAAGGATTTGAAATGCAAACTGGACTTATAGTTTTTAGTTGTAGATGGAATTTTTGTTTGAGTGCAGTTGGATATTTCTCCTGTGTTCAACATGAAGCCTGTACACCTCAAGTTGAGTTCATGAGGCCCATTGGGGATGCAAGCATGGGTTGTTTTGAGGTTTGTAAATCAGCTGCTGGCGGTTTGCCTTCCCCCATTCACAACCGACAGGGAGAAGTAGTAGGAGGTGAAGGTGGAGGAAGAGCAGGAGGAGATAAACCTGGGGCGGGATTGAGAATGCTGAGGGTGTTGTGAGACATGGAGAGGAATGAGTACAGTAGTCTTCTGAGAGCCATTTAAACACAGCTGGAAGGAAGAGCAGTGAGGGAATGTATAAAAAGAGAAAAGAAGAAGGGGGAGCAGGTGTTGTGGAGGTGGAGGAGATGAAGAGAGGATCATGTTGAGAAAAGAAACTGGAAACACCGATGTGCAATTACCAGTGAGTCAGAAGGAACAGGAAGAGGAGGAGTCAGAAGGAGCATGGAGGGGAGAAGTCAAGGGGAAAAGAAAGAGGAGGAGTCTAGCACAAAGGAAGAAGAGGAGTCAGACAGAGGTGGGAGATGAGTTGTTAAGTGGGGAGACAAAGAACAGGAGCTGGACATTTTTGCCAGAATACATATTAGGGCGACAATACTATTCTGAAGTACTTCAATATAACTAGCCACATTGGTACACAGCTAAAATCAGTGTACTAATGAGTATGGATTTAAATCTCGTAAGGAATTAAGGGGCAGCTTGGTTGTTCCACCTGCAACAACGCATGTGTTAAATTATATTGACTTAAAATCCCCTTCTCTACTCTGTCTTTTAAAAGAAAGAAGAAAAGGTCAGTTGTGGAGTGTCACAGCAGTACAGAGGTGAATTATATTAATTCCAACTCATCAAATACAGTCTGGCTTTGGGCACTAGATGGCCAAGAGGGTCGCTGCCTTTGTTTTTATTCTCAGGAGATTTTTATTGCACCATTATGCAATATGGCATTATGTAGATGCATGTTTATATTTAAGTACATGTATAGTAGTGATGGATTTCATGATTCTTTTCCTTGATTCAGTTTGCGTCGGTGAAAAATCATTCATTCGTCCGTTCAGTCGAGTTTCCGGTAGCGGTGAATCAAATCATGGAATGCAAGGTTCTCAGCTGAGCCTGTCAGACTCGGCTCCTCCCTCTTTCCCATTTTCAAACGATTGTGCAAGTCGGTTCTCGATCAACACAACATCACAACTTTAACCAAACGCAGAGGGTAGTTGATTATTGGATGTTTAACATATCAGCAAGTTAATAGACTTCATTTAGCACTGATTGAGTTTAAAAGTTAATTATTTACAGTTGTGTTTATTGTGGGCACATTCGATTTTTCTTGGGTTAACAGTAACTTCACACTATTGTGAAGATGGCCAGCCCCACTCAAGAATCGAGCAAGATTCACCAAGGTGAGGGTCCCGGGTCACATGCTTGAGAACAAACCATGAAGGATAGAGACAGATTGACGAGACATTCAAATATTTTAGTAATCTGGCATGACACAGAAACTACAAAGACAGCATGCATTTACCATTTCACTGATATTTAATCGTATTATCATACACTCGCTCATTAAGGCTCTTCCCTCTTCACCACTCAAAGTCAGTGAACGAACAACGAGTGAACGAACAGCGCGTCAGCGGCTCAGCTACTAGTGGGTCTGGGAGAAGTTGAATCTTAGGCTACGTTTACATGAAGAAGGTCTGAACAGAAGACGCAAAAGTGGATCCTGTCTTCACTTTTTATTCCGCGTTTAGACGAGCATTTTCGGGAAGAAATCTGCGTGAATACGGTGACGCAAAATTGTGGAATTCGATTGGGTATGCATGTCAGGCGGCTAGGTGGTGCTGTGATACACTAACACACAACACCGCCATGTCTGAGCACATGCGTAGAATCTTCATTCTTCTCTTATCTGCGCTGCGAAAACCAAAACTTAATTACAGATCCTTCTCTGTTCAGTAATACTATCTGTACATATCCTGTACATTTCGTGGAAAGACTCCTGTAAGTTTATTAGAGCTTCCAGAGCAGCTTGACGGTCCAACGCATGGAAATAATCTGATATATTTGTTTATTTCTCTGTACTGGCGCTGCATGTGACGTAAGCGCGTACACAACGTAAGCAGATCTGAGCAGAGTTTTGCGTCTTGGCAGTGTAGACTGTAAAAGCTACTGCGGAGCGTATTCAAGTTTTCCACTCTGGAGGGTGGTTTCAGATTTTTGTGTTTTAATGCCCCAAAAAGACACTTCCGATAAAATATTTGGTTGTTTTTACCTGCAAGCGTCCTTGTGTAAACGGGACCTTAGAACGAACAAGACGAATACGACGAACAAGAGAGAAGAATCAGGTTGGTTCGTTCTTGTTAAAGATTCGATCATTCAAACTGATTCGGTCGCAAAAGACCCATCACTAATGTATTGTGTATCCCTATAATACATGATCGATGATTCATCCATTATAAAGAGGAAACATCATCACCAACAATGCTTGGATTGATTCCCACCCAAGCGTTGTTGTTTTTGGCCTAAATGTGTTTTACCCCAGTGGTGGTTGAGTGAAGGTGTTGGTATTAAGGAACAGGGAGTAAGGGTGTGCATGTTGATAGTAAGATGATAGATCAAGTGATTGATAGTCTATGTGTCGATGTGTGAGGCTTTTATTTTGCAGTTTGTGACACTTTTATTTTGTAGTTTATGATCTTGTTCATTAAAAGATGAACCAACCATCTTTCTCTCACTGTCTCTCTGTATTTGTCTGTTTAGTTCCTTAAGGAGAAGGAAAGGCTGGGGCTATTTTAGGCTTGTTAGAAACCAGTGAAAAGGCGTAATGGAAGATAAATGTCACATTCACAATGGGAGATAAACGGACTTCAATCTGAATCAAAACCATCACAAGCTCATCTATCGCATCCAAGGCACAGAGGTAGGGGCAAAGGAAGATTAATACTTATGAAAGCAAACAATTTTTTTTTATGATTTTACACGTTAAACACAGAAAACAAAAGGCTTCAGAGAAAGTCTTTTTTAGAACAAGCATGCTGCATGTTTTGTTTAAAAGGTTATGAGGCATCCAGATTATTTGTATTAATTCTGTGGTAGGTTTGTTTCCTTGGAAATAATTCTTTCAGATGTAACAGCAAAGCATGGATCATAATTAGCGACGGAGGATCAAATCCAGTCGGACACTCATCTCTGTAATGCAAAGATGCAAGCAGAGGTGATGGCGGTGAAAACTAAGACACACCTCCATCCTTTCCTTTTCTCCATTTCCCAATTCATGGCTTTACTGTATGCTGTTCTTACTCACACCTACAAGTCCTGAAAGAAAAGTGTGTTTACCATATTAACAAGGTTTTAACTTGGGACCTGTCTAGCTGAAATGTGTTGCGCTAACGCTGCAATGGTTAGGGATTCGATTCCTACTGGGCTCAACGGGGAAACTTGGTATTGTATGGGTTAGGTTACAGATGGATATATGAAAAACCTAATCTCAAAGTTTACCGTCACTCTGTGATTCCTATATGAGCAAAGCAAGAGAGACAGTTACTTTTTTGTTTCACAAAACCTTTTTATCTTTTTTGGAAATTGACACCAGAAAGTTGTGATTTGGCCTCCTCGTTCTTCAGTTATCGACAGCCTCCTGCTGTTTAAGACTAATATATGAAGACATACAATACATCATATTAGTCGTACATCACATTAAAGTAATGGTGATGATGAATTATACATTTGATTTATATGTGCATATATTACTCTATCAACTGTTTTTGAGGTGCTATTTATCACTCTTTCCCTTAAGCGATGATGTCGAGTTCTGGAAATGGTTAGGTTTCGTTATTTCTCATGAGTTGGTTTGTAAATGTGTTGAAGAGGCCCTAAAGGTCAGCAGAGCTGAGGCTTCAAACTGCACATTTTCCCCTTTTTCTTTCTCTGTGGCAACTTTCCAAAAGAGAACATGTGGGCGTTAACCAGAATCTACTGCTAGCCACTGCTGCGTGTGCCAAGCTATTTGTGACTCCTTTCCCAATTAACGGGGTCCGCACAGTCACCATGACAACACTTCTTCTTATCTTTCAAATGTCTCCCCATGATGTCATTTATCAGCCCCCCAAACATCCCTTGCCCCTAAACCCTGATCCCAGGGGTGTCTTTAGAAAGCGGCAGACGTTTAAACTGTATCTAACTTCTTCTTCAAGTCTCAGACAGAGCTTCTGCTCATGTCCTCAAGTAACCTGCCAAGTTTATATCTGTTAGAAGAAACGAGGCCACAAAACGGGCCACGAGAGAGCAAAAATAAAAATAAATAGATTAACTTAAAGTGTAGCGGCCGGATAGAATTATTGTGTATAGCTAGGAGCATTACAGATCTGGATAAACAATGTTTGCGTTTATATGGATTTGTACCTAGTGAAAGATTAACGAGCAGCTCGGCTTTCAGCCACCATGCGCGGAGCTGCCTGTAGCATTACGCTTTAGCCCGCGGAGACCTCGACCTACAGACCGACGGCAGGTACTGAGGGAGGATGATGATGATGGTGGTGGTGGTGGTGGTGGTGATGATGAGTCGGAGGACGTCGGACGCATCAGAGGGTCCATTAGGATGTCGGTTTGCTAGATCCATCTTCATCTTCACTGGCTGCTCCAGGTTGCCTTGCTTCTTCAGGGTCGGCTGCTCCGCCTGAAGGAAAGAGTTTGGGCCTGCTCTACATGCTGCTCCTCTAGTCCTCCCAATGGAACCTTCTTTAAGTGCCCCTTCTCCTTTTCCTCCTCCTGCTGCTGCTCGCCAGCTCTCAACCATCTTCCCTGCTCTTCTTCATCCACCTATTCTCTTCATATCCTCCTCTTCCTCTACCTTCTGCCTCCTTCCTTCCTTCTTTTCGTCCCTCTTTCTCCTGCTGATCCGATTGTAGTCGGCCTCCACCCCTCCACCCCTCCTCTTCATCCTACCCCAGCCCACTCTTCCTCCTCTTTCTCATCATCCTCATCCTTGTCCCCCGTCTCCCCCGTCTTCTGGATCAGACTCTTTTAGTGGTATCATGTTCCCAGCTACTGGTCTGCATATTGTATGCCTCAGCACTTATACCGAGGTGGTGGTGGTTGGTGGGAGGTCGTAAAATAGAAGACACTTGGGAGGTGTGAGAATATCTCAAAGGGCCTGTGTGTGCTTGCAAATGTGTGCGTGTGTGTGTGGTGTGTGTGTGTGTGTGTGTGTGTGTGTGTGTGTGTGTGTGTGTGTGTGTGTGTGTGTGTGTGTGTGTGTGTGTGTGTGTGTGTGTGTGTGTGTGTGTGTGTGTGTCTGTATGTGTAGCACACATGTGTGCGTGAGGACAACCGAGAATGGTAAACTGAATGCAACTGATTAAACACGTTCACAAACACCATCCATGCAGGCGTGTGAATATGTTTTGAAGGGAGTGGCTGTTTTTCAACACAGTCACTCTCGGTTGAGACAAGTGCTAGTGGTACACATACACACACATACACATACGGACACACACACTCAAACTTCCTGACCATTCTGGGGTAGGACTGCCCTCTGTTGGCCACTGTGGTCTACTGCAGGAGAAGGATACTTCAGACTGGGGTCTGGTGGGCCACCAGTGATCATGGAGACAAGGTGCACACATGTCAAGATGACAGACGTTGAGATTTTCACAGGTAATTCCTACAGAAATTCTGACAGGGCCAGCCAGTTAAAGTTTGTCTGCGATTTGAGTTTATGGATCTCATCTTTCCATTCTATCCCTCCTCAAGAGCTATCAAGGTAGGACAGATCCAAAATGTATCAACTCTTTGAATTGGAACATCAACCCTGGAACCCCATTTCACTTTGGTGATTATGTAACAGCAGATTGATGTCCCATCAACTGTTTAGTAATTTAACAGCAGCTTCTATCCAATGTGACTTCCAAGATTTTCAACCACAGGTCAAGATGGAGCATCCTGAGGTTGATACCCCAATGTCTACCGGATTCTCTGTCATTTATGTGATAACATAGCCAAATTGGAGGTTGGGTCTTTCGGTTATTTGGCAAGATTAGCATCTACACATCACAACAACCAGTCTACACTTATTCTCCAACATGGCCGACTCAGGCCTAACACCGTGTCGGTTGGATGAGATTTGATTCAGCAGCAGTAAAAGGGTTTTAGAGCAGAGGGGATCAGAAGGAATACTGATTCAGGATCAGCGCACTGGAGAGAGACGTGAGGGTTTTTTCTACAACCGACGGCGTAAACACTTCAGGCATGTCTGTCGCCATCGCCCTTTACACCTGGGGGGGGGGGGGTGGATGGGGATGTTAGGAGGAAGAGAGAAAGTGAAGAATGTGAGGAGTATGGAGAGATGTGTTGAAGTGATAGGTGTGAGACAGTGTCTAATGCGTGCTTGTGTGTAGAAGGAGTGTGAGAGAAGTCTGTGTGAGTGTGTGAGAGAGAGGTGTGATATTGTCATCAGGAACAGGACACTTGAAGGGAATGTTGAGGGTGGGCACAACATCTGGCAAGTTCAAAAGCAAACTGACAATGCGTGCGCACACACAGACACACGCACACTACTTCTCAGAACTGATGGATATATACAGTGAGCAGAACTTACTTTGCTCAATCGTTTCTCTCAATGTGTGAAAGGGAATTTGCGGTACCAATATCATCATGTTTGAAACACAGAAATATTTACATCTCTATTCATATTTAGTATTTAGTTGAACAGTTGCGGTTGATTGTTTTATCCAAAGCAATTTAAAGTGAGATTAAGATTTCTGCAATTAATGAGCAGGCTAGGGTTAAGCCTATTGCTCGGATGCCTGCATGCAGGCAGTGGACATCGGGGATTAAGCCCAGTTCCTTTGGTTTGGGAGTCGAACATAAGTGAATATTATGGTTTGGTTTGATCAAGTTTGCGGCTGAAAGTGGTGCTAAATCACCAATTTTTCAGCAGTCTTTCAAAAAACGATGGGAAAATTCATGCCGGGTTAGAAAGACAAGAGGTTTAGTCTCAAAAAGTCCCCAGAGGTAACAGATAACATCCTCCTAATGAACTTAAGTCAAATATGTGTTCGCTACACAGCTTTCAACTATAATTCACTGATTCTATCCACAAAAGCCGGGGCATTGACTTCATTGTGAATGGATGGCACTTGGTATACGCACCGGACGCGCCATCTCATCAGAGACGCTAATTGTGTCTGGGTCAGGGTCCTCGCGCTGATGTTCATGACGTGCATGCTAGTGTGAATAATGTGTTCTTTGTGCAAGCATATTTTCCATCACATGCAGCGTGCCGTCTTTCCAAAGTGCTGTCACAACGTACTTTGCATAACAAATAACACCGTAGCAATTAATGAGCACTTGCCCACGCGTACAGAACTACACCCCATCCTCTCACCTCCAACAGGCTCTGTGTGTCAGAGCTGGAGCCTTTGTGGCCTCACTCGGGTGGAGCTTTTAGTGATCATCATCAGTCACGGGGCAAACCAATTTTCTTCTATTAACTTTGATCAATTAGCAAAACAATGACAAAAGAAGATGGAAGATGTCAATGGATTCTGATTCTTATTAGGATACAGATTGGTATTCAGATTTCAATTGGTGTTAGTATTTTGATTAGTTTGAAGATGAAAATGACACACACACACACACACACACACACACACACACACACACACACACACACACACACACACACACACACACACACACACACACACACACACACACACACACACACACACACACACACAATACAGTCCCAGCAGAACCATCTTCTGTGTTCTTACTGTGTTGATGAAACTGTTACTCTGAGCTCATACGGTCAATAAAACACAACATAAAGTAACAAAGGTAGCCTAGAATATTGCATTTCACCTTCTCACAGCAATACCTTACATTCATCTGCAGGCTACAAAAGAGACAAAGACAAAATGATGTTAATCCCTAAGGGGGAATTATGGCGCCCTCTGACGAAATGACAGACACGAGGGATAGGGAACAGAGCTAAATAAAGTCAGACAGCCAAAGTACTGCAGAAACATGTAAACAATCCCAACTGCTGCATTGTTATACGGTACTTGTATCAGATGTAATCAAATGGAAGGGTTACAAACATTGGGAAACAGGAAATTGGTTGGTTACGGTATGGTAGTGTGAAAATTATACGAACACAGATTTGAATGTCCTTGGGAGATGAATTCAACACCAACTCTTAATGACACCAAACAACACCCGAACCCCCCGTTTTCCTCTTCCTAAAACTACAATCGATATCAAAACTGTATTTTTTTTGTAGCATTCATTCGAGTGCCTCAGGCTTCGTTTCTAGAGCACCCCGCTCTTCTCACTAGCCCCCCAACCCCCCCCCCTCCCCTCACACACACACCCCCACCTCATGACACAACGCATCAATGTGCATAAGCACAAAGCACACTTTCAATTATTAATGCTTCAAGCACAAAGAACACCGCCAAACGCAGAGAGAAAGGGAAGTGGGAGGGCGAGAGAGCGAGAGCGAGAGCGAGAGCGAGAGAGAGAGAGAGAGAGAGAGAGAGAGACGGGGAGAGAGACAGGACGGTTACACATATATAAATAATGCAAAAGCTTTTAGCAACAAAACACAATAAGCAGGCGCATATGAAACAGGGCACGAGCGGTAACCATTGGTTTTAGTAAGCCGCAGGAAATGCACGCCGCAACAACTCTGAATAAGCATTTATGAAAACAGCAGCTGTGCTGAAGAGAAACCTCGCTCTGTGGTTTGTGCCGACGCTGAGGTGAAGTCTTGTGAGGACACACCCTCTGCCGCTTCAACTGCAACCCCAAGCAGCCAGTGTCTGGCTGCAGCTTTATCTAGAACGTCTCTCCGTACAGTCAGACTGTACCTGAATCCCCACCGCCCCGAAAACATCCTTTATCATTCCCCTGCTTCTTTAAAACCACCCCATTGTACCGCTGTCATAGCAACCAACAGCTATCGCTCCACTCTTCCACTCTCCCCTTCTTATCAGAAGATGAAACATGGACTTCTGAGTGTCTGTGCATGTGTGTGTCTGTGTGTGTGTGTGTGTGTGTGTGTGGCGTGTGTGTGTGTATGCGTG
Source organism: Melanogrammus aeglefinus (assembly GCA_900291075.1). Classification (NCBI taxonomy): domain Eukaryota; kingdom Metazoa; phylum Chordata; class Actinopteri; order Gadiformes; family Gadidae; genus Melanogrammus; species Melanogrammus aeglefinus. The sequence continues at coordinate 59,703 of OLKM01001726.1, forward strand.
CGTGTGCGTGTGTGCGCGTGTGCGTGTGTGTGTGTGGGGGGGGGGGCTGTGTGCGCACACAGGGCCACCTTCAGTAGGAGTGATGACCAGTAGGGGCACGGTGGTTGATACAGACGGCCAGTGTCTCAGCACTAAGAAGAAACCGGATGTCTTGAGTCCAGAGCAGGTCACATGATAAAAAAGGGGGTCAGGAGATAGTCTGGGGTGTTCTAGGTTCAAACATCTGTGACTTGAGTGTGTACCTGGAATCATCCTTGAGCAAATCTTTTCCAAATCAAATCAACATGACTTCCTGTACAGCTGGAAAAAGCTTTTTATTATAATGCTACTGGGAAGGATGGTAGAGTGGTTAGGATGCTGGACTTTCAAATTACCTCAATCAAAAATTCAATTCAAGCCACTTTGGAAAGAAGTCTCTGCTCAAAAGCCAAATAGTAGTGACACCGCTTCCTAGTCTCCATATGCTGGTCATCACATTCCCAGCCCCATGCATAGCTACCCAGCAGGTCAAGAGGCCCACGGCTCAGGTCAGCCCAGGATTGAAAGAGGATGGATTGGCGAGCAGGACAGCGGAGGACAGGACTTGGACGGTTCGGTTTCTGGGTTGGATGTGGCTTTTTAGCTTCAAATATATCTGCCTTAAGAATTGAACAAAACAGGCCAGGCTTAAACCTAGCCTTTGCGGTTTAAGAGAGGCTGAAACCTCACAAGCCGTTCAGTGAACTTACTGTAATATTAGCCAGATCACCTGGCCTTTTCTAGACATTGTGTATTGTCTTCACCCAATAGTGTCGGGTTGCATAACTTTTGATACTTTCATTGATATATTGTATATGTATCTTTTTAACGGTTTCGAAAGTGAGCTAAAATGGTTAACCCAACCCCCCTTTTTCCTTATTTGTACATATTAGCCATTTACAAATGCACCACAAACAGTAGGAAGTTGGAAGCCAAAGGGTGTCATTTTGATGTCCGGATCTTGCGTGCCGGAACTGAAAGGCATCGTGTTTTGAATCAATGTTTCCAGTAAATTACTTACAGAGGTTTGGGGAAATAAACCATACATGAAAGAGAAGGACAGAAGTACCCATAGTCATGTGGTTTTGCCGGTTTGTAAGGAGCCGGACTACAAGAAGTTTACATTAACATCGAGACATCTGCAAACTTCTCTCTGAAGCTTAACAATAGAAGGGCCTTGGGAGGAAAACTAAAAGCAAGAAGTTTGAAAGAAATAATGGAAATGAGAGATTTACCCAAATTAATTTTGGGTAAATCAAGAGAAACTCAAAGATGGTCATGAGTTTATTTTAGGTTTCGTAGGATGTAGTAGGCCTACAATCTCAGTTGTCCCAGTTTGTTTGCCCCCTTCCATGGTTGCAGTCGCTCTGTTCATGTGTCAAATAGGTACTCTGAGAATAGTGAATCATAACACACTGGCCGAATGAAAAACAAACGCTCCTACCTGGAAGAGAAATCTCAAAGTACAACATACTTGGTGTAGCGTAGAATATGGAATAAACACGTTTTATTTTTCACTGCAATATATTACTTGTGATGTTACGATACTAGACAGTATAGAAGTATAGAGACAAATGTATGTCACAGGTTAGACAGTTTGGAGTGTTTGCCACCTTTGATCAACTCGTTTCTCACCTAGTGTGCTTCCTGAAATAGGTGTGTGAAGTGTTATTTTAATTCTTAGTCTCTGATGACATGACTTATTGTAATTTAATGATTAAGAAAATATGAAAATATATTACAAAAAGTAAAGTGATGTTTTTAGATGTCCATATGTATAGAAACAAACCGGGATTGTAACCCCGTCTGTGCGGCTGTGTTGACAGAGAATGGCCACACAGCCCAGACGGAGGCTCCCATTTGGGCTGTGTGGCGTGAAGACGAACATTCATCCAGGGGCAGAGTGTTTCCAATGTGTGTCCCCTGCTGTGGACCCCAGACCGGAGGACAAACACAGCGGGACTCTGATGTTAAAAACACACAAGAATTGTGAACAACGCAATTCCGCTTTAATAGCCTGTGATATAGATATTGGAATGTTGTTTCTTCCCCCCCCCCTCCCCCTAGTAAAACTGGCCACAAGGCTAAAGCCATTTTTTTACACAATCATTTCAACTGTTAAAAAATTATCAATGGCTCAATGGCTCATAGCTAATTTCAACATTGTTCCTATTGAAAACAAAGAATATGTTGACATAAAAATATGTCACGGCAACAGGTAATTCACCTTGAAAATACAAAGAAAGAAACACAACAGCTCTATAACAGCACTGCCTTGTGTCAAATATCCCAATCTTTGAGGGAATCAAAAACCCGACGTTTGGCAGAAGCTTTCACACATGATTTGGCTTTGTTTTATGTTCGTGCAAGAACAGACTGACAACTAACTAGCTAGGGGGCTGACGCTTGACATGTTGTCACAGCTCTGCCACTGTTTATAAAGGTTTCTTTTTATATATATATATTTGCTGTACTCCATGACAGATCTTGGGTATACTGAAGCATGGTGCTTCATCTCTCTCTCTCTCCCTTCCCAACCCACAGTAGAACCATTTCTGCTTTGCTACAGTAAGCCACACAACAGGATTCAGTGGGAGTGTGTGGGGTGTGAGAGGAGATGAATGACTAGCGGGCAGCCTGGTCCCCCAGCAGCATGTCAACCGGCAGGCCAAATCGTTCATTGATAACAGCAGTAGGTAGGGCTCATAAATCAAGTACCATATTAAAGAACAACTTGGTGTCCATTTTGCAATCTATAAAATGCCCAGATGTCTAATCTCAGCCCGGGAGCATGTATGAGTTATCAAGGTGCTTAAGCGTGACATATTTATGTGTATATGCACTCTGCTAACCTGAAACAGGCAGTCAATTAGTTTGAGGCTAGCAGTGAACCGTCCCAGAGGCTGGGGACGGCAATTAGCAAATATGAGAGAGAGCGAGCGAGGGTGAGGGTGAGAGCAAGAGTGAGAGTGGGAGACAGAGACATGTTCTTAGTGTAGCCAGTTAGAGGTCGACCGACCCGCTCTCCTCCTCTCAGGATGCAGTGGTATGATGGATGTGTCAGCTGACCCTCCGTCATAGGGGGATGTGGGATGTGTCAGCTGATCCCACCTCCGTCATGGGGGGATGTGGGATGTGTCAGCTGACCCTCCGTCATGGGGGGATGTGGGATGTGTCAGTTGACCCTCCGTCATGGGGGGATGTGGGATGTGTCAGCTGATACCACCTCCGTCATGGGGGAATGTGGGATGTGTCAGCTGATCCCACCTCCGTCATGGGGGGATGTGGGATGTGTCAGCTGATCCCACCTCCGTCATGGGGGGATGTGGGATGTGTCAGCTGATCACACCTCCGTCATGGGGGGATGTGGGATGTGTCAGCTGATCCCACCTCCGTCAATGGGGGGATGTGGGATGTCAGTGGCTCCGTCATGGGCTGTGGATGTGTCAGCTGACCCTCCGTCATGGGGGGATGTGGGATGTGTCAGCTGACCCTCCGTCATGGGGATGTGGGTGTGCAGCTGATGTGGGATGTGTCATGTGTCAGCTGACCCTCCGTCATGGGGGATGTGGGATGTGTCAGCTGATCCCTCTCCGTCATGGGGGATGTGGGATGTGTCAGCTGACCCCTCCGTCCATGGGGGGATGTGGGATGTGATCACCTCCTCATGGGGGTGTGGGATGTGTCAGCTGACCCTCCGTCATGGGGGGATGTGGGATGTGTCAGCTGACCCTCCGTCATGGGGGGATGTGGGATGTGTCAGCTGACCCTCCGTCATAGGGGGATGTGGGATGTGTCAGCTGACCCTCGGTCATAGGGGGATGTGGGATGTGTCAGCTGATCCCACCTCCGTCATAGGGGGATGTGGGATGTGTCAGCTGACCCTCCGTCATGGGGGGATGTGGGCTGCGTCAGCTGATCCCACCTCCATCATGGGGGGTGTGGGATGTGTCAGCTGACCCTCCATCATGGGGGGATGTGGGGGATGATGGGACCAGACAGAGCTCTAGTCCACAGAGCGGTCACCTGCGTCCGTCGCGTCGTAAAGAGAAAAAAAGCCAAGCATAAATCGGTCGCCGCACATCGTCGCTGATCAATACAGATCCAAAAGTGATGAATGATGGCTGGGTGGACTCTGTCCCTACGGCTTCTCGCCCGGCCTACACATCTTAACTTTTTTTTAAAGAATGTCCTTGTGAATTTATTGTTTTTTTAAAGGGTTAAAAGTGCTAGGTCAATTCAATATCACCTCGATGAAAATGAAATCTGCTACCTTGAGATTTGTATGTTAATCTCCAGCTTTGAGGTGTTTGGTGATGTTTTTGTGATGTGCTTTTTGTTGTGCTTGTACTCGCTAGGTGAACCCAAAACAAGAACCTTTCAGTTCAACCTCCACAAGAAGAAATTAAAAAAATCCCAAGAGTGCCAGAATGAAAATAAGTAAACAAAGCCCTACCCACGCCAAACTTTTCATTCTAGTTCAAAAGTGATGAGGTCCATAAAATTAAAGTCATAAATTACATGCCAACGTCGCGACTGTGCGATGATTAATCACGCAGCCAGTACTCCACTAATGGGAAGACCAAAACAAAATGCAAGACCTCCTAAATCTGCCACCCTTATGGCCAGGCTAACACACACATCGCACAACCCCGACTTTAACGTGACCACGCATTCGTCAAACGTACGGATGACCGGGTCCGACGGGCGATGACACGAACCAGGGGGGCCGCCAGTACAGGAGTAAGGCTGCGTCACAATCAGTACAGTTTACCATTTCCTTGACAACTCCGCCTTCTCACGGGTTACCCGGCGGCAGCAGTAATGGCCACGGGCAAAGCGCCACATAAATCAAATGGAGCGACGGTTTGTTTACTGGGCTCTGCTGAGGGGAGAGGGGTCTGAACCTGCAGTATCTCCCCAACCGGCTGTTTCAACTCCCATCCTGTAACTGTGGATTATCTCCCCCCTCCTCGCCCTCCATTCCTCCCATCCTCCCTCCCCACCCCTCCAATGTTCTTAATTCTGTTCATTTATTGTCCTGCTCATCAACAGCATGGGTGGGTGGGGTGGTGGGGGGGGTGGCTGCCCTGCTAAACACTCCCCCTGCTTCATCCTGTCTCAAAGATCCCGTCCCGACCGCACTCTTAACTCTCTGACTTGCAGGGAGAGGAACAGCCTGGATGGTGCATGGGGGCCAAGTCCCCTGCCTTGGCCGCGTGGGAGATCCGCACACTGCAGCACACCCCACAAGGAGGCCGATGCTTCAGCCCCGTGAAGAAACAAGGAGGAGAAGGATGAAGAAAAAAGAAAGAGGAAGAGGAGGAGGAGGAGAAAAATAATAGACAAAAAGGAGGAGGAAATAGAAGAGGAGGACGAGGAAGGAAAATAGGAGGAGAAGAAGGAGGGTAGGGCAATGTTCCCCAGCTCCAGCTCGTACAGCATGCCTGGCGAGCCCTTTGTCAAAAAAAATGAAAAAGTAATTCCCTCCAGGGGGATCCCACACAATGGTCCTCTTAACCACGTTGCTCTCAGCATCTCCAATCTGCCCCCACTCTGCAATAGCCATTCCTGCTTCTCCCTTTGTCCCAGTAACCATCTCTGTCTCTCCCTCTCCCTTACTACCCGTCTCCCTCTCTTTCTCCAAGAAATTACCAGCTTTACTGGGTATCTATTTATTTCCACAATCCTAGACACATGGGTGGGTTGTATCATTCCTTCTCTCTCTCCTTTTCTTTCTTTCTCTCTTTCTCTCTTTCTCTCTTTCTTTCTTTCTCTCTTTCTTTCTTTCTCTCATTCTTTCTTTCTTTCTCTCATTCTTCCGTTCTTTCTCTCATTCTTTCGTTCTTTCTCTCATTCTTCCGTTCTTTCTCTCATTCTTCCGTTCTTTCTCTCATTCTTCCGTTCTTTCTCTCATTCTTCCGTTCTTTCTCTCATTCTTCCGTTCTTTCTCTCATTCTTCCATTCTTTCTCTCATTCTTCCGTTCTCTCATTCTTCCGTTCTTCTCATTCTTCCATTCTTTCTCTCATTCTTCCGTTCTCTCATTCTTCCGTTCTCTCATTCTCCCGTTCTTTCTTTCTCTCATTCTTTCTTTCTCTCATTCTTCCGTTCTCTCATTCTTCCGTTCTCTCATTCTTCCGTTCTCTCATTCTTCCGTTCTCTCATTCTTCCGTTCTCTCATTCTTCCGTTCTCTCATTCTTCCGTTCTCTCATTCTTCCGTTCTCTCATTCTTCCGTTCTCTCATTCTTCCGTTCTCTCATTCTTCCGTTCTCTCATTCTTCCGTTCTCTCATTCTCGTCTCTCTCATTCTTCCGTTCTCTCATTCTTCCGTTCTCTCATTCTTCCTCTCTCATTCTCTCTCTCTCATTCTCTCCTCTCTCTCTCTCTCTCTCTCTCTCTCTCTCTCTCTCTCTCTCTCTCTCTCTCTCTCTCTCTCTCTCTCTCTCTCTCTCTCTCTCTCTCTCTCTCTCTCTCTCTCTCTCTCTCTCTCTCTTCTCTCTTTCTCTCTCTCTCTCTCTTTCTTTCTCTCTTTCTTTCTTTCTCTCCCCCCCTCTCTGGTCACCCATTAAGAGGCAGCTCTGGTGAGGGGGTGGGGCTTCCCAGCAGCATTGGCTCTCTCCACTTCTCTGGGTTTGGGGTCCGGGGCTAATTGGAGTGGGGGGGGACGGGAGGGGGCTCCAGCGAGCTCTCCCCCATCTCCCCAGCGGGGGGCTCATTTGCTAGCATGTGATATCCCCCGCTGAAATACACCACCCACCCACCCACTCAGCAGGGCCAAGTGCCCACCGTGGAGGGCGAGTGTGGGAGGGGTGGAGGAGGGGGAGGTGTTGAGGAGAGAAGGCGGGGGTGTAAGACTCCCATGGGGGTAGAGAAAGGCAGAAATACAAAAAAAACTCAAAAGGGAATTATCACAGTTATGAAACATCCGCTATTTTTTTATTTCTACGGCCCTGTGCAATCACTTTGAAAGGAGGGATAAGAGGATGGATGAACGACACCAGCAACATCGTCGGCGGCGGCAAGAGAAGGTCCCCACCGGACTCTCTGGTCCCGTAGCACTGGTGTGCGTTGTGTGTGTCCTGCACTGCAGCAGCTAGTAGGAGTATTTATAGTGTCATGAACGAGAGGAGGAGGGGGGGAGGACGGGCAGGACGCAGTATGGACGGATGGGTCCCTTATAGGGGTTCCTCATGGTCCGGCAGATCGATGGCGTCCGCCGCAGGGGACCCCCAGGAGGGAGGACAAGACCTACGTCTCCATCCCCGAATAAGAACAATATATAGCTTTACATCGATATGTACAGATATAGATATAAATATTTAGATATAGATATCTATTTCAAGAGAGAGAGGGAGGTTGTACAATATAGCACAATTAAAGTGCCATATGTCTATAGCACAGTTTCTGTAATATCTTGTTCACTTTTTAAGCTTCTTTGCAACTTTACCTCATGCATCCTCCTAAAACAGAAAAAGTCCTTAATTTCACAGACAGCGATAGCAACCAAGTCCCATGCCCAGTGTCGCTGGCTTCCGCACTCTAGAAGCTCTACCTGTGTGGTACCTGGGTGATGGAACATGCGCCCCAGCTTGCTACAGTCTGTATAATCCTTCCCCGTCTTAAAAAAAAAACGGCTAAAGACCCACCTCTCCCAGATACATCATATCAACTGCCTTCTGCACCTCTTTGGTGTTGTGCCTGTGTTTTATAAAACATAAACATGTTTTAAACATGTTTTATCACCCACTGTGTGGCGATGCACATTCCTATAACCCATCGGCCCAATGTCTAGTTGCATTCCAGGCAACATGCTCCAGCAATATTGATTGTAGTCTGTGTTGATTCTCAACCTCGCCTGCAAGTTTGTTTGCATGAAGGCGTAGTCTGCTCAATATGACTTAAAGTCATGAATTTAGATGTGTTGGCTAACGGGTAAGTCAACTTTGATTACGCTTTCGTTACGGGAAACCTCCGCTAACGATTCTGACATCTTTGGAAGCCTCTGGTTGTTTAGTCAGTCACAGTGCACCTTGTAGCATTATGTATATCATTGTGTACACACACACAACACACACACACACACACACACACACACACACACACACACACACACACACACACACACACACACACACACACACACACACACACACACACACACACACACACACACACACACACACACACGCGCAGTTGCTGAGGTCACAGCTTTGATATAATAGGGATGGCCTGCCAACACAGAAACGGTAGCAGTGGAGGTGAAACTGGGCACTCACCGGATTACCCATTATCATGATAAAGCCATATTCACGCTGCAAGGAAGAGAAAAGACGCCCTCGGAGAGTTCAATGTCAATGCCAGGTCAAGGCGATGCATGGAGGAGTTGAACGGGGGGAGCGACGTAGAGGAGAGCAGTCAGGACATGTCTTTGACCTGCTGGTAGTGTCTCTGTGCCGGGCAGCAGCCTGTTCCATGTTTCAAAACTTAAAGTATTATTTATTTTGAATAACACATTTTAAAACTAAAAATGTAGCAATATTTTCAAAACTTTAGTACAATATGCATTATGCTTATGCAGTTCAACTTCCTGAGCCCCATGGACGTGAAACAAATACATATGAGGCCACTTCTAAATGTGTTTTTTTAACTCAAGTGGATTTAAAACCGAATAACAGATGTTCATTTATAGAAACTAGTTAGCCCTGCAACATCAACTCCCGGCTGAATATCAGTCACTTTTCAAAATTTACATAATACATATTTTTGGAGTTCATGTCCTTAAATGAGGTTCTAGTCAATTCATTACTTTTCTTGTTCAGAAATTTTCATTTTAAATAGGGATTTCTCCCAACCCCTTCATCATTGTAACAACAGTGGGGTTCTGGACTTGTCTTCCAGCCAATGAAGATGTTTCAGAGTGTAGAAGGTAAAGATATAATTGTAGGCCCAGCCACAGGTGAGGAGAGCTTACCTACAGACCTGCCCTTGCTACTTCAAAGCAAAGGAACTGGGCTCATAAAAAAAACGTGTCTCACTATGTCTCACTACTGTTATTAAACCCGAAAGTATTCATCCTATCTCTGCCATATCATCAAGAATGCAATTGATGATCTTTGGACCTTTCTCAAGGACTTATGTAATTGTGTGACACAAGCAATACAAGATTACAAGTAGTGAATTCAGGGCCCTATTGTAACGGTCTGAAACGCAAGTAAGAAGTGCAAAAAGGTAGCTTTGCGGGCGGGTCTCTGCCGCTGTTGCTATTATACTGGTGGGTAAATGACGATCTATAAAGGGTTGCCCTTGAAGTAGCCTAAGTAACTGTAGGTGTGGTTTGGGGCGTAAAGGGCAATAAACCAATGAGAGTGCCATCTCCCATCCGAGACAGATGCATGACCACATGAATTTCAAACTTCAAATGGCTCAGTTTATGGCCAAATAATATGGCCTAATTCACACATAGAATAGCGTTTTCATCTACAACTTCCGAAATACTGAGTCATGTAAATTTCGGCAAAGAAAACTTAACACATATGATATACGGTCCTATCGCCGCAACTGTGGGTCTATTTAATGATAATTAACACACTTTGTTTCTTACCAGTATTGTATACATTATAATTATCGACTTGTGTTCCTAATATGCATGTGTCCCCCCGTTAATATACATTGCCATCGACTGTATTATGCGTTACGTGTTTGGTTTGCATGTGTTTAAACAGATGGATGCACACACGTGCGCCTGCATTCATTCATTCTTTTTAACATTCACTCACGGTAAACTGATGTTTCCTTATGATCAAATACTCATCAATCCTAAAAGTTATGGGCTTGTACTCAATGTCGGTGTCAACACAATGTGTTTGCTGTACGGTGTTTGCAGATGCATTGATTTAACTACAACTTACCTGTTATTACCTGAACAGCTGTATCAGCTGTTCTTTCACAAATAATTTAACCAACGTTATCATTTACCCTAAAAGGAGATTTTGTTCTGGAAGGCTAGGAAATAGCCTACTTTGCTCGAGTTTATTATTGTTGTTGTTATTATTATTATTATTATTATTATTATTATTATTATTATTATTATTATTATTATTATTATTATTATTTTAAGGCATGGCATAGCCTACTACTGAGTTCATCCATGCAGCCCCTATGGAACAAAAATGTTTCCAGAATCTAAATCATCATCATCATATTTCAATCAGGCAAATCGTTGCATGTTTGTGCTGTGTAAAGCCTACTCGTGTATAAGCTTATGTGGCAGTTCCGACCTGCCATGGTACGTCAAAATAGCAACACCAACTGTGCTATCCGCTAGTGCACTTAGACCAGGTATTTGTCGGTCAGTTGAGCAACTGCTTTATCGATCTATAAGACAGCACCATGTATCATTCGCGCCGGAAGACACCTCTGGTTTTCGCCGACACGCCTCTCAGGGCGCAAGTTTAGTGGCGCAGGTTTGCTGCGGGGAAAAATCGGCTTTGCGCCGGGTGCAGACTACCAAAGACACATGCGTCGGTGTAGAAAGTCAATTGCGCTGGATGCAAGCTAGGGCCCTCAAAGTAAATCTGGTGTTTGATCGATGAGATTGTCCTGCCCAGTCAAATGTATTTATATTGCGCTTTATTACAGTGACTGTCTGAACAGGCTTCAAAGACCAGCATTTTAAAGGCCTTTTTTTTTTTCTTCTTCTCATCCCACAGCCATCAAGAAAGGAGTCCAACCAGTCAATGAGAAATGGCTGTGGTGAGTGACCAAGAGACATAGAACTTTAAACAGATCTTTGATTAAAGAGATTGCCTCTATGTGCTAAAGTGTCGCCATGGAGGCGGGCAGGTCGAGCTAATATTAACCAACAGCCATGAGTTGAGTTATTTATTCCTATTGTTAGTTTCTTTATCTTTCGTACCTGTAAATCTATCTTTGGAATGAGTTTGATGTATCGGTTGCTGTTCTGTCTCAAGCTCCCACCTCTGTGTTCTAGCTTAGTTATTTCCATTTTGTGTACGATCTATTGCTTTTAATTCCATTTAAAAGGCATTTTAATTGGTTCCTGTCAAATCCCCGTAGTGAACCTTGTTTTTTGTTGCTGTATAAATCACTTTTTACTAGTGATGATGGCTGTTAACCTTGTCATACCTCTGAGACAACATGTTGAGAGAAATTAATGCTCGACTTTACAGCATCACTAAAACAAACTAGGTTTCTGCAGTGTTAGTATGCTATAATAATAATATCAGAGGTAAAATGTAATTTAGTGAGCCTTCATATCTACCTTTGCTTATGTGAGTGTCAACCTTGGAGATTAAATGTATAGAGAAAGCAGACACACATAGGAATTGTGTGGGAGAAGAAGAGACAGCAACAAGAGACAAAGACAAAGAAAGAGAGAAAGAGAAACAAATGGAAGATATTTCCCATATGTCCGACATATGTCCTCATCACCACACCCTCACAAACACACACACACATAATCTGGGCCGGTGGATCCAATGAGTGTTATTGAATGTGGTGTTGAATTGGCCGCTTTTAATCCTGAGAGCTCTAATGTGAAGGTGTTTCCATGCGTCGCTGCTGTGAGAGGCCCAGGCTGCCGCGGCCCACTGGGAAATTAGACACACTCAATCTTCCTCTACGCTAAGCCACTGGGTAGTGGCAGCCTCACCAGTCCACGATATACCAAGTCGACCCCTTCTGGTGGTGGTGGTAGTTTGGGGGGGGGGGGGGGGGAGGGGGGAAACTGCCAACAGATGGTTATGGAGGAAGGGGTGGGAGGAGATGGCGTTGGTTATCTTCCTGCTCTAACTAAAATAAGTGGTTTGTCGAGTAATATAATTTACAGCATATCAAGGAGAGAGGAGGAGAGAGAGGAGAGAGAGAGAGAGAGAGAGAGAGATGAGAGGAGAAGAGAGAGAAGAGAGAGAGAGAGAGAGAGAAGAGAGAGAGAGAGAGAGAGAGAGAGAGAGAGAGAGAGAGAGAGAGAGAGAGAGAGAGAGAGAGAGAGAGAGAGAGAGAGAGAGAGAGAGAGAGAGAGAGAGAGAGAGAGAGAGATGGAGGGAGAGAGACGGAGGGAGAGAGAGAGAGTGAAAGAAAATACGAGAGAGGTTCAATCGCTCTGTCAACTTTGACTGGATATTCATGTAAGAAACAAAGGATTAATGCTTGTACTTGTCCCATGAAAATGTACATGTATGAATCCATCTATGCATGTGTACACCACATTAACAATGTGGTCCATTGAACATTTAAACACTGGGGGCATAATGGGTACCATTACCAAGGGGAAAGGGTTCAATGCCCTGTGATGCCACTTCTGTTTCTATGGGAACCTGTTACTTCATCAAAAGGCAATACAAACTTCAGAGATTTGTCCTGCTACTGCTCCTCATGAAACTGAGTCACATCGTCGTACTTTGGTCTTCATCGTTGGTCACATGACAAAACCACACAGTGCCAAAGATATATGGCATCAATTTAGAAAGACACAAATTTGTTTGATTCCGAATGTCTCCATGACAACTTTGTGCAACATGTAACAAATCAAATCTGCATGTGTTCATTAACTGCCAAGTTACTTACAGGGTTTTGCACAGAGGGGGCAGTGATTATGGATTAAACCCAAATATGGGTGCCGTATTTTCAAAATAATTTGATGAATATACAGTATATATATATATGTAAGTGGAATAAGATGTTTAGTTTGAGCCATGGTACAAACAACATTTCTGTTTTAAATGAAAGGTAAGAAGGGGTGATATTGGATGCATTGACAAAGGCTGAATGTGAATTCAAGGTGAGTCATTGTATGTACTTTATGCTATCTATGGGATGAATAAACACTTTCTTCCCTTACCCGCTCAGTGCTGGTAGGGGCTGAAGTCTGGCTGTCTATCTGAGACAGAACACCCAGGCATAGCCACAGAACAGACAGGGCCAGATTGAATATGCAATGTGGTTTCACTATAGAATAACTGGCCTTGCATCCTTGGCATCTCCCAGAGCTGCAAGGTGTTTCAAAACATAAGTCTGAGTTGACTGGTCACTGCCATATTGATGGTTTTTCATCGAATTAGACAGGGGGAGTAAAATCGACACTCAACTGTGTAAAACAGCAAGCATATTTAATAATATAAGGGGAAGGAGAGATAGATACAACTGAAAAGTATTCAACAAAGAAGGTGATGTATACTACTGAGTCGATACACACACAGACGGACACACACACACAGACACACATACACACACACACACACACACACACATACATACATACACACACACAGATACATAATACATCAGCAAGATCTTCTTCAATGAATTAGTCCTGAGTTCTAGCAGCAGCAGAAGATTACATCTCCACTGAGGCGGCAAACGTTTCCACTGGCGGAATCAATGTTGCCAGGCTAAAAAAGTCTTGCTGACATCTTCATCCAATCCAGTTCAAAAATACCAAAACCGCTCCGTACCTCCAGGGGGCTTTTGAGAAGAGGAAGCAACAGATGTCATACAGGCCAACATGTAATTGAAACTTGGGGGAATACAAGAAGCAACATAGAGCATCCTTTTTGCAAATGGCTGGCATATAAAACCTGGCTTGTTTTTGCCGATGTCAACGCAAAGGGTAACCCCGTGACTCTGATTTACCATCGCCTCAGGGCATGAACAGCCAGCCTGCAGTAGAGACGAACTGAATGAAAGAATAAGGCCCACGGACAGGCCTAATCAACGACCATCTGACCAAGACACATGTCAATGGTAGTAGAATAGTGGACCAATGTGAGATTTTCCTCTACACAGATTAGATTGAATAGAGACAGGGGATCCGGTCTTGTTAAACAGCACCCAGAAATGATAAAACAGGCAATTAGTTTCATGGCTCCTCTGAGGGTTACGTTTAATGACGCCTCGGGCCCATTTTAAACGGCGAACGAAAACAGAAAAAAATAAAAAGGACAATTGAAGTTTCAAAAGGTTTTTGTTACCGGAGATCCTCCCAGTGTGCATGGGCCGAGCGTTAAATGTCAGTGAGTGCCATATTAAAAACAATGACTTTAAAACAAGGGGCTCACAGATAGCTCCAAATGAGCCCATTACAAACTCCTAGGTTGCCGCAATACAAGTGGAATAAAGTGGAAATCTATAGCCCCAGATGAGGAGGGCCAGGAAGATGAGGGCTTTTCTTTGCAGGCCTCCTAGTGTAGTATTATTCAAAGCAGCCTTTCTGGATGACAAATGGTCTTCCATTGCTATAGTGAGTTACAATAGTAATAGTAACCCAGTAAAATAATCAAATTGTTCTTGAAATGAAAAAGACAATATAGAATATAAAATAAAAGATAACGTTATTGTGTTACCCATCCCCCCAATATAATTATTATTGTTTAATATTTTCCATTTAACATACACTGCAAGAGCACCTTGCAGTGTATGTTATATGCCTTAACCTTTGACCGGGAGTCAAACACCGTAACCACTAGACTATGCTACTATTGTTGGATACACTGAGTGACCAAATCAGACCTATAGATAAGATCCAAATTCACAGCTATCAGCAATGGAGCCATATATAAACAGCGATACAGGAATGAGACTCATCCCATCTCTCATAAACTTGCACAACTAAATGCAGTTATGAGGCTATTGCTACACAACAACTTAGCATAGCACATAAACTTGTTGAGGTAATGGCAGATGAGGTTGTCACAAGTAGCAAGAGCTGCCTGGGCGCAAACAGCTGTGTGTCTGCATTTATATGTGTGAGTGTGTGTTTGAGCAAAAACATCATTATTCGGTTGTCATGAGAAGAACATCAGCCCTGTTGCAGCGACAATAAGCACGCCATTCGCTAACAAGAGGAGGGGGGAGGGGAGTTCTGAGTGGATTCAGATAAAATCTGTTGAAACAAAAGACCTGGAGGTAGAGTGTTATTGACTTCGGCAACGCGTTGAGTAGCAGGAGTACTAAATAATGTTTATTCTTGAGGAAGGCGTTTCCCCCCCCTCCGTGATACTTAATTGGGTGGTAATCTTGTCAGTTAGGATTGTGTAAATGCAGACATCTTCTCATTAAGTTTGGTTGTTTGCGCAGCTGGGGAGATTACACTCACTTAAACTGCAGATCTCACCCCGCATCTCCAATCAAACTGAGTCAACCAACCATACTCAGCGAGGACCTGCAAGCCGACCAAGGCCCCTTAGACAGCCGCAAACTCGCGCACGCACCATGACACTTGGCAACCAATCGCATAAGCGTACCTCAAATTAAAATAAAAAAGTATGACATCTCATTTAAGTTATCGATATATTTCTGGCCACCATGTTGCTGATGCAACCCAAAGAAACAACACTCTACCTACCAATTTGCTAGCCAGATGTCAATTACCCCAAACTCTGCAAGACTGATGGAGGTAAGGCTGTATTACAGCGGAGGTGATGCCGAATAGACTGGAGACAGATCTCTGGATGCATCGCAAACAGGTCTCCACTGGCTTCACTTATCTGTAGGTTAACTGGCCTGAACCTGAAGGAGAACAGGAAAGGGAACTCAGAAGGAACTTGTTTCCTGGCCTCTACAGATACATGCATGATAATTTAATAGGGTACCCACACTATGAGTAAACAAGGACTCATGGGATAGAGGAACTGGGAATTACCTCACAAGTGTCAGATGTGACACTTAGACATAATAAGCATCAAATCACAATGTGTTTAAGTGCCAGGATTTCTCATGTTGGGGTTCTGATACAGAAAACATACATGCAAAATATTACATTTCTGCATCTCAATAAACAATATGGCCAAATTAAAAAGTATACAATACAAAATCCCAAAAAAGGGATAACCATATTTGTTGTTATTATCAGAAATCCCACATAGCGATAAAAAGTTGAGTCAAACTAAAAGATGGACTCTGGGCTGCGGGTCAACAGATCGTTGAGGTCAGACAAGACACAAAGGGAAGACAAACAGTAATGTTGCATGTAGAATGCAATAAGAACAGAAGTCAGATGTCACACTTTTTTCCGGTGCTTCCCCTTCAAGACCCTCATTTCGAGACAGAAAATTTATAGTGTGGCTTTCAAGAGTATACATTTGCAAGGATTTGACTTGTCGGTTTGCCAAGCCCTGAGAGCCAAGTCGCCCTATGCCAGATATATAAATAAACAAGTAGGAGGTAAATTCGAAAGCATAAAAATTCACAACAAATCCATCGCTAAGCCAATAATAAACACAAGGTATTGTAAGGTATTTTAGGTCAAGTCTGTGTTTTATATCCAAACTTGCCCAAAGCATACCTAAGTTAATTTAGCCTCATGTGTATAGGGTGACACAAATACTGGAATCAAACATGAAAGTAGCATGGCTGTATTATTTTTGCCTGCTGTAAATTTGACTTGAGAGATTACATCAAATATATTTTGCATCTTTCCCGTCATGTGACTTCAAATGTCTATGCTTTATTTAGACCACATGATTCAAACTAACATCAGCTCCTCATTGGACAACACATTTGTTGTACTAAAACCAACTGTGAATAGCTTATTATTCACATAGAGTGGTCACCACAACACCATCTAAAGATGTGTGGGCTTCTACTTAAATCAGACACTACAAACATGGCCTCTTTGACATTTTCGCCCAAACCAAGACAGACCGAAGGTTTACCTGGGTAAATTCAAACCTGTAAACCTGGTTTGGAGATATGCTTCTTGAACCACCTTAAGAATGTAAGGTTGTTTACCTTCTGTCTCTCGAATAAACCATGCATTGAACATTTACCACTCTCAGAGTCATACCTGGAACAACGACAACACAAATTATCAAAATTTGTTTTCCATCACATGGCTGTGTGCTTTGCCTTCATCCTCAGAGGCTGACCAATAGCATGATGCTCAGGTCAAAGCGCCAGAATCAGTGACATCGAAAAAAATATACTGGGCTGAGGCAGTTAGACCAAAAAAAAGCCTGTTGTCATGGTCACAGAGAACCACTCTACAGAAGACCGTTGTTCAATACAACGTTGACGTACGCTCGGAAGAAGACCCAATGTGGAGATGGGCCATATTTTAGCAGTAGATGTGTGAACATTTTACAAAACACGGCGATGCTTTGTAGTCATGTTAATGGGACATTTTAATTACCCTTAAAAAGGGCTAGATAGTTATTCCGGACATTTAGAGAAATTGTATTACTTTTGTTTTTCCCCTCATTTGACCCCAGCAACCCAATGAAAAACTTAAAAATTATGAAAACTACTACTGTTTATAATAACTTGCCTGAATTAAACTATTAGTGAGTATGAGAGGTTTTAGTAGTAAAGACAGTAGATCGCCATGCCTGCAGTTGATTCAAGACAAATTGCATAAAACGCTGAACCCATGCTCACATTGAATCCAACAACTTCAACGCCCATAAACTGAATTCCTGTACTAAGCCGAGTTCCCCTTCCCCCCCGCCACGCAACCCTCCCCAGCTCACCGTCTCCACTTCCTCAGTCGCACCAGCACTCTTTGCGAGGGTGAGAACCCATACGGGAGTAGGAAGAGTGGCCTTAAAACAACAAACAGTTTGTGATTAAAGTCCCTGGCAGCATGGGCTAATCTAACGCACTCCTGACTGTGTTCATATTGTTTGAAATAAATAACGATAATAATAATAATCCTGATAATTTCACAGTCACCGCAGGAGGCAACATTATGTGGCGGATGCTGGACAAAAGAATAAAAGAAAATATTGAACTAAACGAAAATACTTTCAATAATAACCAAGCCATTTGGAGTGGACATGCATTACGTGACGTTAAGCACTTGGTTATCCTGCTAACCCTGAAGTATGTTATATTATCGGAAGTAAATTTAAGTAAGGTCTGGTTTCTGGCAGTTTCTAATAGTTTATGATTAAGGATAATGGAGAAAGACTTTTTCTGTTTGTTAAATTACCAAATGTCTGTTTCCTTTAATGTACTCCTCAAAAAAAAAAACATAATATAAAATATCTGGAATTCTTTTGAATTCCTGACTGCCAGTGGGTACTAGTAGCTTAAGAATTGCAGAGTTTGGGATATACTATTCCTGTGATCAAATACAAACAGAAACTAAAGTAGAAAGAGCAAAAAGCACAAAAGTGTCCACAGATAACAGACAAATAGTATATGGGATATATGTTTATGTTTATATGTTGACCTGGAGCAAAAACGTGTGTGTGTGTGTGTGTGTGTGTGTGTGTGTGTGTGTGTGTGTGTGTGTGTGTGTTGTGTGTGTGTGTGTGTGTGTGTGTGTGTGTGTGTGTGTGTGTGTGTGTGTGTGTGTGTGTGTGTGCGTGCGTGTGCGTGTGTGTGTGTGTGTGTGTTTGTGCGTGTGTGCAGGAGTAGCGTGTTCTGTTCATCTGTGTGTGCAAGTGTGTGTGTGTTTATCTGTGTGTGTGTATGCACATGAGTGTGTGTGGAGTGTGCAGGAAGAGTGGGCAGCGTGAAGATGGGGAGAAAAGAATATTATATTTTCCTTGGTAGTGATGTAATCGAGGGATGAGAAAAGAATAGCCTTATTGCTTTGTAGAATTAGATTGGCTGGCAGTTAGCCAGCGGCTCCCTCAGCAGCAAACCCCCCACACAAGCGTCCTTGGATCGATCTCCCGGGACAATAGCTGAGATAGATGGATATATAAACATATTATGACCTGGGGAAGTAACTGTTTCACCTCCACTCAGGAGAGAGAGAGAGAGAGAGAGAGAGAGAGAGAGAGAGAGAGAGAGAGAGAGAGACAGACAGAGACAGACGAGAGACAGACAGGAGACAGAGAGAGAGAGAGACAGAGAGAGAAGAGAGACAGACAGAGAGAGAGACAGAGAGAGAGAGAGAGAGAGCAGAGAGAGACGAGAGACAGACAGAGACAGACAGACAGACAGACAGACAGACAGACAGACAGACAGACAGACAGACAGACAGACAGACAGACAGACAGACAAGACAGAGAGAGAGACAGAGAGAGAGACAGAGCGCGAGAGGAGAGTAGAGTGTGAATGTCGATTCAATGGAATTCAGTGTGTGTGTGTGCGTGTGTGTGTGCGTGTGTGTCTGGGTATGTGTGTGTGTGTGTGTATGTGTAAACTATCAAGTGCATGCATTTTGGGGAAAGATGTGTGTGTGTGTGTGAGAGAGAACACAAAAAAACTAAACGCACAATACCAAAGTGTGTGCATGAATCTGCACATATAGTACGAGGGGACCCACAGCGTACCACTATAGTGAATGATGATGACACCTGTTGCTGTCCTCACTACCTTCTCCAGAAATACTCAGAGCTTTGGTTGAAGGTGACTAGATGAAGATGATTATAGGATAAAGATAGGATAATGATAAATAATGTCAGGAGTCAACATCTAGAAGTGGGTCCTGTTTGCCTGTTATTTGGATATAGTTGTTTTATTTTTCACTGTGTGAAGTCCAAACCCAATGAATGTGGCATTACAAAGATATTATAAGGAGTGGCAATGTGGGGTTTGAAAACAACAGTAGACACCACCATCAGATAAGTACAACTACAATGTGCTAAAAAGCACAAACTAAACCAGAAATGCATCTACAAGTCTAATGTTTTAACACAGAATAATTGATCATCCTCACTCAACTTTACTCATTATAATAACAACCAATCAAATTTCAATGTTACCTCCAGCGTGGCTATATACGTGTGACACAAAAGATCCCTCCACATCCTTATCTGGCTCTAAATAAGCTGACATAGTGTGACGAGTCGAAAAATGTTAAGGCATGTGATATAATTCATTAATTGAGGCCGACCAACCCCGTTAGGCGCAAGTTAGGGCAAAACTATGTTTTATTTAGAAATGTAAGATCAAGGACGCCACAAAACACTCTTTTACAAGCCATACTATATGCAAATTTATTTAAAGCTAGATACAAGAACGAGAGATAAGAGATTAGGATCAAGGAGATATATGACATCAGTTGAGGGCAGATTATGTCACCAGCAGTGAGCTAGAGAATCTGACATCAACGAAAGATGAGAGGATAATGACCTCACTTCAGAGACAGTATGTGAGGAGGCACATCTATTTCAAATCATGGCAGATTGTCTCCAAGCAGCATCACACGTCACCCCTTCTAATCTGTTATAATCTTGCCGTTAGAGTTTCAACAGGCCACACAACCATTTCATTGAATATGAGATAAAAAATACTTGTCACTATTGTTGTCCAATTGGAAATGCATCTGTTGGCCTTTACACCCATCCGTGATCCGTACACAGCCAATCTAACCCGGCCTCGAAGTCTGTGTGTGTTCAGTCTTGCATGTGGTGACTAGTGGGAAGGCGTAAAGACAAGGTTGGGTGCTAAGTGACAGGCCTCATTACCAATCTAAACAATGATCTCAAGACCTCATGGACTCAGCTCACAAAACAGAAGGTGCACTTAGAGCAGCAGCACAGTCTTGCAGCACTCGTCAAAACTAGTTCTTTACACGGCTGTAGTTGACGTGGCGCTACCCTGTTAGTCACTGTCTGTCTGTCTAGAATTCAGCACCCAGCAAGCGATTAACTAAAAACCCTTCCTTACTCACGCCGAAACAGGGGCTGTCCTGGTCAAATAACCCCTGAGACAAGCTGTGTCCAGGCCCTCACACACTCACATATCTAAACATCCAACCGCCTCGCCGCTGCCAATGTATCATCGCACACGGGCCATGAGCACGTGCACACACACACAGTCACACACAGCACAGAATCTCCAAACTCGACATCACCGCAGAGCATGGAACAGGACACAGTTGCCTCTGTGACATTCACACACAGTAGCGACTCACACACACACACACAAGCACAGGGCCCACCACACGGTAACTCTCGATCTCTATCTCTAATCTCTCCCTCGCTCTTTATCATTCTCTCTTCCGCTCTCTGTCTCCATCTCTCCAATCTCTCGTCTGCGTCCTCATCCCTCTCTCCATTCTTCTCGGCCCACTAAACTCTTGGA